>CAVNZX010000115.1:0-70922 GCA_963693515.1 Pipistrellus nathusii
GACAATAAATAGATGAGAACTCATATAGACCATGTATAAAACACTTCTCCAATTGAGTTGTTCATGTAGAAAAGGTATCTTAGATCCAGGAATTCATTAGTTCGTGTTTCGAGCACATTAAACAGTGTATGAATCCTATGTTGTTTCCTTAAAGAAGCCTAGAATGGTAAATGTGTGAAATACAAGGCAGAATACACTTGAAATAGAGATATAAACACATTTAGCAGCTTTGGAAAGCCTTACACTTCACTGAAATGTATCATTAAACTCTTTTACATAGGTGAGAGTCAAAATTCACGAGCTTTTCAGGTTCATAGCACTGTTTAGGTAGTTGTTTTTCCATGTTCCCAATGTTTATACCTGGACAAGAAGGCTGAATGTTAGAAACTACAAGAAAAAATCAGTAATTCTGGAAAAATGACAATAAATAGATGAGAACTTGCATAGAACATGTACAAAACACTTCTCCAACTGAGTTGTTCATGTAGAAAAGGTATCTTAGGTCCATGAATTCCTTAATTCGGGTTTAGAGCACATTAAACTACAAGAAAAAATCATTAAACAGTGTATGAATCCTATGTTGTTTCCTTAATGTACCTAGAATGGTAAATGTGTGAAATACAAGGCAGAATACACTTGAAATAGAGATATGAACACATTTAGCAGCTTTGGAAAGCCTTACACTACACTGAAATGTATCATTAAACTGTATAACATAGGTGAGAGACAATGTTCCTGACCTTTTCAGGTTCATAACAGTGTTTAGGTAGTTGTTTGTCCATGTTCCCAATGTTTATACCTGGACAAGAAGGCCTAATGTTAGAAACTACAAGAAAACATCATTAATTCTGGGAAAATGACAATAAATAGATGAGAACTCGCATAGAACATGTAAAAAACACTTCTCCAACTGAGTTGTTCCTATAGAAAAGTTATCTTAGTTCCATGAATTACTTAATTCGCGTTTAGAGCACATTAAACAGTGTATGAATCCTATGTTGTTTCCTTAAAGTAGCCTAGAAATGGTAAATGTGTGAAATACAAGGCAGAATACACTTGAATTAGAGATATAAACACATTTAGAAGCTTTGGATAGCCTTACACTACACTGAAATGTATCATTAAACTGTATAACATAGGTGAGAGACAATGTTCCTGAGCTTTTCAGGTTCATAACAGTGTTTAGGTAGTTGTTTGGCATGTTCCCAATGTTTATACCTGGACAAGAAGGCCGAATGTTAGAAACTACAAGAAAACATCAGTAATTCTGGGAAAATGACAATAAATAGATGAGAACTCGCATAGAACATGTACAAAACACTTCTCCAACTAAGTTGTTCCTCTAGAAAAGTTATCTTAGATCCATGAATTCCTTAATTCGCGTTTAGAGCACATTAAACAGTGTATGAATCCTATGTTGTTTCCTTAAAGTAGCCTAGAATGGTAAATGTGTGAAATACAAGGCCGAATACACTTGAAATAGAGATATAAACACATTTAGCAGCTTTGGATAGCCTTACACTACACTGTAATGTAATATTAAACTGTATAACATAGGTGAGAGACAATGTTCCCGAGCTTTTCACGTTCATAACAGGGTTAGGTAGTTGTTTGTCCATGTTCCCAATGTTTATACCTGGACAAGAAGGCCTAATGTTAGAAACTACAAGAAAACATCAGTAATTCTGGGAAAATGACAATAAATAGATGAGAACTCGCATAGAACATTTAAAAACACTTCTCCAACTGAGTTGTTCATGTAGAAAAGGTATCTTAGGTCCAGGAATTCCTTAATTCGGGTTTAGAGCACATTAAACAGTTTATGAATCCTATGTTGTTTCCTAGATGTAGCCTAGAATGGTAAATGTGTACAATACAAGGCAGAATACACTTGAAATAGAGATATAAACACATTTAGCAGCTGTGGAAAGCCTTACACTTCACTGAAATGTATCATTAAACTCTTTTACATAGGTGAGAGACAAAATTCACGAGCTTTTCAGGTTCATAACAGTGTTTAGGTAGTTGTTTGTCCATGTTCCCAATGTTTATACCTGGGCAAGAAGGCCAAATGTTAGAAACTACAAGAAAACATCAGTAATTCTGGGAAAATGACAATAAATAGATGAGAACTCATATAGACCATGTATAAAACACTTCTCCAATTGAGTTGTTCATGTAGAAAAGGTATCTTAGATCCAGGAATTCATTAGTTCGTGTTTCGAGCACATTAAACAGTGTATGAATCCTATGTTGTTTCCTTAAAGAAGCCTAGAATGGTAAATGTGTGAAATACAAGGCAGAATACACTTGAAATAGAGATATAAACACATTTAGCAGCTTTGGAAAGCCTTACACTTCACTGAAATGTATCATTAAACTCTTTTACATAGGTGAGAGTCAAAATTCACGAGCTTTTCAGGTTCATAGCACTGTTTAGGTAGTTGTTTTTCCATGTTCCCAATGTTTATACCTGGACAAGAAGGCTGAATGTTAGAAACTACAAGAAAAAATCAGTAATTCTGGAAAAATGACAATAAATAGATGAGAACTTGCATAGAACATCTACAAAACACTTCTCCAACTGAGTTGTTCATGTACAAAAGGTATCTTAGGTCCAGGAATTCCTAAATTTGGGTTTTGACCACATTAAACAGTGTATGAATCCTATGTTGTTTCCTTAAAGTACCTAGAATGGTAAATGTGTGAAATACAAGGCAGAATACACTTGAAATAGAGATATGAACACATTTAGCAGCTTTGGAAAGCCTTACACTACACTGAAATGTATCATTAAACTGTATAACATAGGTGAGAGACAATGTTCCTGACCTTTTCAGGTTCATAACAGTGTTTAGGTAGTTGTTTGTCCATGTTCCCAATGTTTATACCTGGACAAGAAGGCCTAATGTTAGAAACTACAAGAAAACATCATTAATTCTGGGAAAATGACAATAAATAGATGAGAACTCGCATAGAACATGTAAAAAACACTTCTCCAACTGAGTTGTTCCTATAGAAATTTATCTTAGTTCCATGAATTACTTAATTCGCGTTTAGAGCACATTAAACAGTGTATGAATCCTATGTTGTTTCCTTAAAGTAGCCTAGAATGGTAAATGTGTGAAATACAAGGCAGAATACACTTGAATTAGAGATATAAACACATTTAGAAGCTTTGGATAGCCTTACACTACACTGAAATGTATCATTAAACTGTATAACATAGGTGAGAGACAATGTTCCTGAGCTTTTCAGGTTCATAACAGTGTTTAGGTAGTTGTTTGTCCATGTTCCCAATGTTTATACCTGGACAAGAAGGCCGAATGTTAGAAACTACAAGAAAACATCAGTAATTCTGGGAAAATGACAATAAATAGATGAGAACTCGCATAGAACATGTACAAAACACTTCTCCAACTAAGTTGTTCCAATAGAAAAGTTATCTTAGATCCATGAATTCCTTAATTAGCGTTTAGAGCACATTAAACAGTTTATGAATCCTATGTTGTTTCCTAGATGTAGCCTAGAATGGTAAATGTGTACAATACAAGGCAGAATACACTTGAAATAGGGATATAAACACATTTAGCAGCTGTGGAAAGCCTTACACTTCACTGAAATGTATCATTAAACTCTTTTACATAGGTGAGAGACAAAATTCACGAGCTTTTCAGGTTCATAACAGTGTTTAGGTAGTTGTTTGTCCATGTTCCCAATGTTTATACCTGGGCAAGAAGGCCAAATGTTAGAAACTACAAGAAAACATCAGTAATTCTGGGAAAATGACAATAAATAGATGAGAACTCATATAGACCATGTATAAAACACTTCTCCAATTGAGTTGTTCATGTAGAAAAGGTATCTTAGATCCAGGAATTCATTAGTTCGTGTTTCGAACACATTAAACAGTGTATGAATCCTATGTTGTTTCCTTAAAGAAGCCTAGAATGGTAAATGTGTGAAATACAAGGCAGAATACACTTGAAATAGAGATATAAACACATTTAGCAGCTTTGGAAAGCCTTACACTTCACTGAAATGTATCATTAAACTCTTTTACATAGGTGAGAGTCAAAATTCACGAGCTTTTCAGGTTCATAGCACTGTTTAGGTAGTTGTTTTTCCATGTTCCCAATGTTTATACCTGGACAAGAAGGCTGAATGTTAGAAACTACAAGAAAAAATCAGTAATTCTGGAAAAATGACAATAAATAGATGAGAACTTGCATAGAACATGTACAAAACACTTCTCCAACTGAGTTGTTCATGTAGAAAAGGTATCTTAGGTCCATGAATTCCTTAATTCGGGTTTAGAGCACATTAAACTACAAGAAAAAATCATTAAACAGTGTATGAATCCTATGTTGTTTCCTTAAAGTACCTAGAATGGTAAATGTGTGAAATACAAGGCAGAATACACTTGAAATAGAGATATGAACACATTTAGCAGCTTTGGAAAGCCTTACACTACACTGAAATGTATCATTAAACTGTATAACATAGGTGAGAGACAATGTTCCTGACCTTTTCAGGTTCATAACAGTGTTTAGGTAGTTGTTTGTCCATGTTCCCAATGTTTATACCTGGACAAGAAGGCCTAATGTTAGAAACTACAAGAAAACATCATTAATTCTGGGAAAATGACAATAAATAGATGAGAACTCGCATAGAACATGTAAAAAACACTTCTCCAACTGAGTTGTTCCTATAGAAATTTATCTTAGTTCCATGAATTACTTAATTCGCGTTTAGAGCACATTAAACAGTGTATGAATCCTATGTTGTTTCCTTAAAGTAGCCTAGAATGGTAAATGTGTGAAATACAAGGCAGAATACACTTGAATTAGAGATATAAACACATTTAGAAGCTTTGGATAGCCTTACACTACACTGAAATGTATCATTAAACTGTATAACATAGGTGAGAGACAATGTTCCTGAGCTTTTCAGGTTCATAACAGTGTTTAGGTAGTTGTTTGTCCATGTTCCCAATGTTTATACCTGGACAAGAAGGCCGAATGTTAGAAACTACAAGAAAACATCAGTAATTCTGGGAAAATGACAATAAATAGATGAGAACTCGCATAGAACATGTACAAAACACTTCTCCAACTAAGTTGTTCCAATAGAAAAGTTATCTTAGATCCATGAATTCCTTAATTAGCGTTTAGAGCACATTAAACAGTTTATGAATCCTATGTTGTTTCCTAGATGTAGCCTAGAATGGTAAATGTGTACAATACAAGGCAGAATACACTTGAAATAGGGATATAAACACATTTAGCAGCTGTGGAAAGCCTTACACTTCACTGAAATGTATCATTAAACTCTTTTACATAGGTGAGAGACAAAATTCACGAGCTTTTCAGGTTCATAACAGTGTTTAGGTAGTTGTTTGTCCATGTTCCCAATGTTTATACCTGGGCAAGAAGGCCAAATGTTAGAAACTACAAGAAAACATCAGTAATTCTGGGAAAATGACAATAAATAGATGAGAACTCATATAGACCATGTATAAAACACTTCTCCAATTGAGTTGTTCATGTAGAAAAGGTATCTTAGATCCAGGAATTCATTAGTTCGTGTTTCGAACACATTAAACAGTGTATGAATCCTATGTTGTTTCCTTAAAGAAGCCTAGAATGGTAAATGTGTGAAATACAAGGCAGAATACACTTGAAATAGAGATATAAACACATTTAGCAGCTTTGGAAAGCCTTACACTTCACTGAAATGTATCATTAAACTCTTTTACATAGGTGAGAGTCAAAATTCACGAGCTTTTCAGGTTCATAGCACTGTTTAGGTAGTTGTTTTTCCATGTTCCCAATGTTTATACCTGGACAAGAAGGCTGAATGTTAGAAACTACAAGAAAAAATCAGTAATTCTGGAAAAATGACAATAAATAGATGAGAACTTGCATAGAACATGTACAAAACACTTCTCCAACTGAGTTGTTCATGTAGAAAAGGTATCTTAGGTCCATGAATTCCTTAATTCGGGTTTAGAGCACATTAAACTACAAGAAAAAATCATTAAACAGTGTATGAATCCTATGTTGTTTCCTTAATGTACCTAGAATGGTAAATGTGTGAAATACAAGGCAGAATACACTTGAAATAGAGATATGAACACATTTAGCAGCTTTGGAAAGCCTTACACTACACTGAAATGTATCATTAAACTGTATAACATAGGTGAGAGACAATGTTCCTGACCTTTTCAGGTTCATAACAGTGTTTAGGTAGTTGTTTGTCCATGTTCCCAATGTTTATACCTGGACAAGAAGGCCTAATGTTAGAAACTACAAGAAAACATCATTAATTCTGGGAAAATGACAATAAATAGATGAGAACTCGCATAGAACATGTAAAAAACACTTCTCCAACTGAGTTGTTCCTATAGAAAAGTTATCTTAGTTCCATGAATTACTTAATTCGCGTTTAGAGCACATTAAACAGTGTATGAATCCTATGTTGTTTCCTTAAAGTAGCCTAGAATGGTAAATGTGTGAAATACAAGGCAGAATACACTTGAATTAGAGATATAAACACATTTAGAAGCTTTGGATAGCCTTACACTACACTGAAATGTATCATTAAACTGTATAACATAGGTGAGAGACAATGTTCCTGAGCTTTTCAGGTTCATAACAGTGTTTAGGTAGTTGTTTGTCCATGTTCCCAATGTTTATACCTGGACAAGAAGGCCGAATGTTAGAAACTACAAGAAAACATCAGTAATTCTGGGAAAATGACAATAAATAGATGAGAACTTGCATAGAACATGTACAAAACACTTCTCCAACTAAGTTGTTCCTCTAGAAAAGTTATCTTAGATCCATGAATTCCTTAATTCGCGTTTAGAGCACATTAAACAGTGTATGAATCCTATGTTGTTTCCTTAAAGTAGCCTAGAATGGTAAATGTGTGAAATACAAGGCCGAATACACTTGAAATAGAGATATAAACACATTTAGCAGCTTTGGATAGCCTTACACTACACTGTAATGTATAATTAAACTGTATAACATAGGTGAGAGACAATGTTCCCGAGCTTTTCACGTTCATAACAGGGTTAGGTAGTTGTTTGTCCATGTTCCCAATGTTTATACCTGGACAAGAAGGCCTAATGTTAGAAACTACAAGAAAACATCAGTAATTCTGGGAAAATGACAATAAATAGATGAGAACTCGCATAGAACATTTAAAAACACTTCTCCAACTGAGTTGTTCATGTAGAAAAGGTATCTTAGGTCCAGGAATTCCTTAATTCGGGTTTAGAGCACATTAAACAGTTTATGAATCCTATGTTGTTTCCTAGATGTAGCCTAGAATGGTAAATGTGTACAATACAAGGCATAATACACTTGAAATAGAGATATAAACACATTTAGCAGCTGTGGAAAGCCTTACACTTCACTGAAATGTATCATTAAACTCTTTTACATAGGTGAGAGACAAAATTCACGAGCTTTTCAGGTTCATAACAGTGTTTAGGTAGTTGTTTGTCCATGTTCCCAATGTTTATACCTGGGCAAGAAGGCCAAATGTTAGAAACTACAAGAAAACATCAGTAATTCTGGGAAAATGACAATAAATAGATGAGAACTCATATAGACCATGTATAAAACACTTCTCCAATTGAGTTGTTCATGTAGAAAAGGTATCTTAGATCCAGGAATTCATTAATTCGTGTTTAGAGCACATTAAACAGTGTATGAATCCTATGTTGTTTCCTAGATGTAGCCTAGAATGGTAAATGTGTACAATACAAGGCAGAATACACTTGAAATAGAGATATAAACACATTTAGCAGCTTTGGAAAGCCTTACACTTCACTGAAATGTATCATAAAACTCTTTTACATAGGTGAGAGTCAAAATTCACGAGCTTTTCAGGTTCATAGCACTGTTTAGGTAGTTGTTTTTCCATGTTCCCAATGTTTATACCTGGACAAGAAGGCTGAATGTTAGAAACTACAAGAAAAAATCAGTAATTCTGGAAAAATGACAATAAATAGATGAGAACTTGCATAGAACATGTACAAAACACTTCTCCATCTGAGTTGTTCATGTACAAAAGGTATCTTAGGTCCAGGAATTCCTAAATTTGGGTTTTGACCACATTAAACAGTGTATGAATCCTATGTTGTTTCCTTAAGTACCTAGAATGGTAAATGTGTGAAATACAAGGCAGAATACACTTGAAATAGAGATATGAACACATTTAGCAGCTTTGGAAAGCCTTACACTACACTGAAATGTATCATTAAACTGTATAACATAGGTGAGAGACAATGTTCCTGACCTTTTCAGGTTCATAACAGTGTTTAGGTAGTTGTTTGTCCATGTTCCCAATGTTTATACCTGGACAAGAAGGCCTAATGTTAGAAACTACAAGAAAACATCAGTAATTCTGGGAAAATGACAATAAATAGATGAGAACTCGCATAGAACATGTAAAAAACACTTCTCCAACTGAGTTGTTCCTATAGAAAAGTTATCTTAGTTCCATGAATTACTTAATTCGCGTTTAGAGCACATTAAACAGTGTATGAATCCTATGTTGTTTCCTTAAAGTAGCCTAGAATGGTAAATGTGTGAAATACAAGGCAGAATACACTTGAAATAGAGATATAAACACATTTAGCAGCTTTGGATAGCCTTACACTACACTGTAATGTATAATTAAACTGTATAACATAGGTGAGAGACAATGTTCCCGAGCTTTTAACGTTCATAACAGTGTTAGGTAGTTGTTTGTCCATGTTCCCAATGTTTATACCTGGACAAGAAGGCCTAATGTAAGAAACTACAAGAAAACATCAGTAATTCTGGGAAAATGACAATGAATAGATGAGAACTTGCATAGAACATTTAAAAACACTTCTCCAATGAGTTGTTCATGTAGAAAAGGTATCTTAGATCCAGGAATTCATTAATTCGGGTTTAGAGCACATTAAACAGTTTATGAATCCTATGTTGTTTCCTAGATGTAGCCTAGAATGGTAAATGTGTACAATACAAGGCAGAATACACTTGAAATAGAGATATAAACACATTTAGCAGCTGTGGAAAGCCTTACACTTCACTGAAATGTATCATTAAACTCTTTTACATAGGTGAGAGACAAAATTCACGAGCTTTTCAGGTTCATAACAGTATTTAGGTAGTTGTTTGTCCATGTTCCCAATGTTTATACCTGGGCAAGAAGGCCAAATGTTAGAAACTACAAGAAAACATCAGTAATTCTGGGAAAATGACAATAAATAGATGAGAACTCATATAGACCATGTATAAAACACTTCTCCAATTGAGTTGTTCATGTAGAAAAGGTATCTTAGATCCAGGAATTCATTAATTCGTGTTTAGAGCACATTAAACAGTGTATGAATCCTATGTTGTTTCCTAGATGTAGCCTAGAATGGTAAATGTGTACAATACAAGGCAGAATACACTTGAAATAGAGATATAAACACATTTAGCAGCTTTGGAAAGCCTTACACTTCACTGAAATGTATCATTAAACTCTTTTACATAGGTGAGAGTCAAAATTCACGAGCTTTTCAGGTTCATAGCACTGTTTAGGTAGTTGTTTTTCCATGTTCCCAATGTTTATTCCTGGACAAGAAGGCTGAATGTTAGAAACTACAAGAAAAAATCAGTAATTCTGGAAAAATGACAATAAATAGATGAGAACTTGCATAGAACATGTACAAAACACTTCTCCAACTGAGTTGTTCATGTACAAAAGGTATCTTAGGTCCAGGAATTCCTAAATTTGGGTTTTGACCACATTAAACAGTGTATGAATCCTATGTTGTTTCCTTAAAGTACCTAGAATGGTAAATGTGTGAAATACAAGGCAGAATACACTTGAAATAGAGATATGAACACATTTAGCAGCTTTGGAAAGCCTTACACTACACTGAAATGTATCATTAAACTGTATAACATAGGTGAGAGACAATGTTCCCGAGCTTTTCACGTTCATAACAGTGTTTAGGTAGTTGTTTGTCCATGTTCCCAATGTTTATACCTGGACAAGAAGGCCTAATGTTAGAAACTACAATAAAACATCAGTAATTCTGGGAAAATGACAATAAATAGATGAGAACTTGCATAGAACATTTAAAAACACTTCTCCAACTGAGTTGTTCATGTAGAAAAGGTATCTTAGGTCCAGGAATTCCTTAATTCGGGTTTAGAGCACATTAAACAGTGTATGAATCCTATGTTGTTTCGTAGATGTAGCCTAGAATGGTAAATGTGTACAATACAAGGCAGAATACACTTGAAATAGAGATATAAACACATTTAGCAGCTGTGGAAAGCCTTACACTTCACTGAAATGTATCATTAAACTCTTTTACATAGGTGAGAGACAAAATTCACGAGCTTTTCAGGTTCATAACAGTGTTTAGGTAGTTGTTTGTCCATGTTCCCAATGTTTATACCTGGGCAAGAAGGCCAAATGTTAGAAACTACAAGAAAACATCAGTAATTCTGGGAAAATGACAATAAATAGATGAGAACTCACATAGAACATGTACAAAACACTTCTCCAACTGAGTTGTTCATGTAGAAAAGGTATCTTAGGTCCACGAATTCCTTAATTCGGGTTCAGAGCACATTAAACAGTTTATGAATCCTATGTTGTTTCCTAGATGTAGCCTAGAATGGTAAATGTGTACAATACAAGGCAGAATACACTTGAAATAGAGATATAAACACATTTAGCAGCTGTGGAAAGCCTTACACTTCACTGAAATGTATCATTAAACTCTTTTACATAGGTGAGAGACAAAATTCACCAGCTTTTCAGGTTCATAACAGTGTTTAGGTAGTTGTTTGTCCATGTTCCCAATGTTTATACCTAGGCAAGAAGGCCAAATGTTAGAAACTACAAGAAAACATCAGTAATTCTGGGAAAATGACAATAAATAGATGAGAACTCATATAGACCATGTATAAAACACTTCTCCAATTGAGTTGTTCATGTAGAAAAGGTATCTTAGATCCAAGAATTCATTAATTCGTGTTTAGAGCACATTAAACAGTGTATGAATCCTATGTTGTTTCCATAAAGAAGCCTAGAATGGTAAATGTGTGAAATACAAGGCAGAATACACTTGAAATAGAGATATAAACACATTTAGCAGCTTTGGAAAGCCTTACACTTCACTGAAATGTATCATTAAACTCTTTTACATAGGTGAGCGTCAAAATTCACGAGCTTTTCAGGTTCATAGCACTGTTTAGGTAGTTGTTTTTCCATGTTCCCAATGTTTATACCTGGACAAGAAGGCTGAATGTTAGAAACTACAAGAAAAAATCAGTAATTCTGGAAAAATGACAATAAATAGATGAGAACTTGCATAGAACATGTACAAAACACTTCTCCAACTGAGTTGTTCATGTACAAAAGTATCTTAGGTCCAGGAATTCCTAAATTTGGGTTTTGACCACATTAAACAGTGTATGAATCCTATGTTGTTTCCTTAAAGTACCTAGAATGGTAAATGTGTGAAATACAAGGCAGAATACACTTGAAATAGAGATATGAACACATTTAGCAGCTTTGGAAAGCCTTACACTACACTGAAATGTATCATTAAACTGTATAACATAGGTGAGAGACAATGTTCCTGACCTTTTCAGGTTCATAACAGTGTTTAGGTATTTGTTTGTCCATGTTCCCAATGTTTATACCTGGACAAGAAGGCCTAATGTTAGAAACTACAAGAAAACATCATTAATTCTGGGAAAATGACAATAAATAGATGAGAACTCGCATAGAACATGTAAAAAACACTTCTCCAACTGAGTTGTTCCTATAGAAAAGTTATCTTAGTTCCATGAATTACTTAATTCGCGTTTAGAACACATTAAACAGTGTATGAATCCTATGTTGTTTCCTTAAAGTAGCCTAGAATGGTAAATGTGTGAAATACAAGGCAGAATACACTTGAATTAGAGATATAAACACATTTAGAAGCTTTGGATAGCCTTACACTACACTGAAATGTATCATTAAACTGTATAACATAGGTGAGAGACAATGTTCCTGAGCTTTTCAGGTTCATAACAGTGTTTAGGTAGTTGTTTGTCCATGTTCCCAATGTTTATACCTGGACAAGAAGGCCGAATGTTAGAAACTACAAGAAAACATCAGTAATTCTGGGAAAATGACAATAAATAGATGAGAACTCGCATAGAACATGTACAAAACACTTCTCCAACTGAGTTGTTCCTATAGAAAAGTTATCTTAGATCCATGAATTCCTTAATTCGCGTTTAGAGCACATTAAACAGTGTATGAATCCTATGTTGTTTCCTTAAAGTAGCCTAGAATGGTAAATGTGTGAAATACAAGGCAGAATACACTTGAAATAGAGATATAAACACATTTAGCAGCTTTGGATAGCCTTACACTACACTGTAATGTATAATTAAACTGTATAACATAGGTGAGAGACAATGTTCCCGAGCTTTTAACGTTCATAACAGTGTTAGGTAGTTGTTTGTCCATGTTCCCAATGTTTATACCTGGACAAGAAGGCCTAATGTTAGAAACTACAAGAAAACATCAGTAATTCTGGGAAAATGACAATAAATAGATGAGAACTTGCATAGAACATTTAAAAACACTTCTCCAACTGAGTTGTTCATGTAGAAAAGGTATCTTAGGTCCAGGAATTCCTTAATTCGGGTTTAGAGCACATTAAACAGTTTATGAATCCTATGTTGTTTCCTAGATGTAGCCTAGAATGGTAAATGTGTACAATACAAGGCAGAATACACTTGAAATAGAGATATAAACACATTTAGCAGCTGTGGAAAGCCTTATACTTCACTGAAATGTATCATTAAACTCTTTTACATAGGTGAGAGACAAAATTCACGAGCTTTTCAGGTTCATAACAGTGTTTAGGTAGTTGTTTGTCCATGTTCCCAATGTTTATACCTGGGCAAGAAGGCCAAATGTTAGAAACTACAAGAAAACATCAGTAATTCTGGGAAAATGACAATAAATAGATGAGAACTCATATAGACCATGTATAAAACACTTCTCCAATTGAGTTGTTCATGTAGAAAAGTTATCTTAGATCCAGGAATTCATTAATTCGTGTTTAGAGCACATTAAACAGTGTATGAATCCTATGTTGTTTCCTTAAAGAAGCCTAGAATGGTAAATGTGTGAAATACAAGGCAGAATACACTTGAAATAGAGATATAAACACATTTAGCAGCTTTGGAAAGCCTTACACTTCACTGAAATGTATCATTAAACTCTTTTACATAGGTGAGAGTCAAAATTCACGAGCTTTTCAGGTTCATAGCACTGTTTACCTAGTTGTTTTTCCATGTTCCCAATGTTTATACCTGGACAAGAAGGCTGAATGTTAGAAACTACAAGAAAAAATCAGTAATTCTGGAAAAATGACAATAAATAGATGAGAACTTGCATAGAACATGTACAAAACACTTCTCCAACTGAGTTGTTCATGTACAAAAGGTATCTTAGGTCCAGGAATTCCTAAATTTGGGTTTTGACCACATTAAACAGTGTATGAATCCTATTTTGTTTCCTTAAAGTACCTAGAATGGTAAATGTGTGAAATACAAGGCAGAATACACTTGAAATAGAGATATGAACACATTTAGCAGCTTTGGAAAGCCTTACACTACACTGAAATGTATCATTAAACTGTATAACATAGGTGAGAGACAATGTTCCTGACCTTTTCAGGTTCATAACAGTGTTTAGGTAGTTGTTTGTCCATGTTCCCAATGTTTATACCTGGACAAGAAGGCCTAATGTTAGAAACTACAAGAAAACATCAGTAATTCTGGGAAAATGACAATAAATAGATGAGAACTCGCATAGAACATGTAAAAAACACTTCTCCAACTGAGTTGTTCCTATAGAAAAGTTATCTTAGTTCCATGAATTACTTAATTCGCGTTTAGAGCACATTAAACAGTGTATGAATCCTACGTTGTTTCCTTAAAGTAGCCTAGAATGGTAAATGTGTGAAATACAAGGCAGAATACACTTGAATTAGAGATATAAACACATTTAGAAGCTTAGGATAGCCTTACACTACACTGAAATGTATCATTAAACTGTATAACATAGGTGAGAGACAATGTTCCTGAGCTTTTCAGGTTCATAACAGTGTTTAGGTAGTTGTTTGTCCATGTTCCCAATGTTTATACCTGGACAAGAAGGCCGAATGTTAGAAACTACAAGAAAACATCAGTAATTCTGGGAAAATGACAATAAATAGATGAGAACTCGCATAGAACATGTACAAAACACTTCTCCAACTGAGTTGTTCCTATAGAAAAGTTATCTTAGATCCATGAATTCCTTAATTCGCGTTTAGAGCACATTAAACAGTGTATGAATCCTATGTTGTTTCCTTAAAGTAGCCTAGAATGGTAAATGTGTGAAATACAAGGCAGAATACACTTGAAATAGAGATATAAACACATTTAGCAGCTTTGGATAGCCTTACACTACACTGTAATTTATAATTAAACTGTATAACATAGGTGAGAGACAATGTTCCCGAGCTTTTAACGTTCATAACAGTGTTAGGTAGTTGTTTGTCCATGTTCCCAATGTTTATACCTGGACAAGAAGGCCTAATGTTAGAAACTACAAGAAAACATCAGTAATTCTGGGAAAATGACAATAAATAGATGAGAACTCGCATAGAACATGTACAAAACACTTCTCCAACTGAGTTGTTCCTATAGAAAACTTATCTTAGATCCATGAATTCCTTAATTCGCGTTTAGAGCACATTAAACAGTGTATGAATCCTATGTTGTTTCCTTAAAGTAGCCTAGAATGGTAAATGTGTGAAATACAAGGCAGAATACACTTGAAATAGAGATATAAACACATTTAGCAGCTTTGGAAAGCCTTACACTTCACTGAAATGTATCATTAAACTCTTTTACATAGGTGAGAGTCAAAATTCACGAGCTTTTCAGGTTCATAGCACTGTTTAGGTAGTTGTTTTTCCATGTTCCCAATGTTTATACCTGGACAAGAAGGCTGAATGTTAGAAACTACAAGAAAAAATCAGTAATTCTGGAAAAATGACAATAAATAGATGAGAACTTGCATAGAACATGTACAAAACACTTCTCCATCTGAGTTGTTCATGTACAAAAGGTATCTTAGGTCCAGGAATTCCTAAATTTGGGTTTTGACCACATTAAACAGTGTATGAATCCTATGTTGTTTCCTTAAGTACCTAGAATGGTAAATGTGTGAAATACAAGGCAGAATACACTTGAAATAGAGATATGAACACATTTAGCAGCTTTGGAAAGCCTTACACTACACTGAAATGTATCATTAAACTGTATAACATAGGTGAGAGACAATGTTCCTGACCTTTTCAGGTTCATAACAGTGTTTAGGTAGTTGTTTGTCCATGTTCCCAATGTTTATACCTGGACAAGAAGGCCTAATGTTAGAAACTACAAGAAAACATCAGTAATTCTGGGAAAATGACAATAAATAGATGAGAACTCGCATAGAACATGTAAAAAACACTTCTCCAACTGAGTTGTTCCTATAGAAAAGTTATCTTAGTTCCATGAATTACTTAATTCGCGTTTAGAGCACATTAAACAGTGTATGAATCCTACGTTGTTTCCTTAAAGTAGCCTAGAATGGTAAATGTGTGAAATACAAGGCAGAATACACTTGAATTAGAGATATAAACACATTTAGAAGCTTTGGATAGCCTTACACTACACTGAAATGTATCATTAAACTGTATAACATAGGTGAGAGACAATGTTCCTGAGCTTTTCAGGTTCATAACAGTGTTTAGGTAGTTGTTTGTCCATGTTCCCAATGTTTATACCTGGACAAGAAGGCCGAATGTTAGAAACTACAAGAAAACATCAGTAATTCTGGGAAAATGACAATAAATAGATGAGAACTCGCATAGAACATGTACAAAACACTTCTCCAACTGAGTTGTTCCTATAGAAAAGTTATCTTAGATCCATGAATTCCTTAATTCGCGTTTAGAGCACATTAAACAGTGTATGAATCCTATGTTGTTTCCTTAAAGTAGCCTAGAATGGTAAATGTGTGAAACACAAGGCAGAATACACTTGAAATAGAGATATAAACACATTTAGCAGCTTTGGATAGCCTTACACTACACTGTAATTTATAATTAAACTGTATAACATAGGTGAGAGACAATGTTCCCGAGCTTTTAACGTTCATAACAGTGTTAGGTAGTTGTTTGTCCATGTTCCCAATGTTTATACCTGGACAAGAAGGCCTAATGTTAGAAACTACAAGAAAACATCAGTAATTCTGGGAAAATGACAATAAATAGATGAGAACTCGCATAGAACATGTACAAAACACTTCTCCAACTGAGTTGTTCCTATAGAAAACTTATCTTAGATCCATGAATTCCTTAATTCGCGTTTAGAGCACATTAAACAGTGTATGAATCCTATGTTGTTTCCTTAAAGTAGCCTAGAATGGTAAATGTGTGAAATACAAGGCAGAATACACTTGAAATAGAGATATAAACACATTTAGCAGCTTTGGAAAGCCTTACACTTCACTGAAATGTATCATTAAACTCTTTTACATAGGTGAGAGTCAAAATTCACGAGCTTTTCAGGTTCATAGCACTGTTTAGGTAGTTGTTTTTCCATGTTCCCAATGTTTATACCTGGACAAGAAGGCTGAATGTTAGAAACTACAAGAAAAAATCAGTAATTCTGGAAAAATGACAATAAATAGATGAGAACTTGCATAGAACATGTGCAAAACACTTCTCCAACTGAGTTGTTCATGTACAAAAGGTATCTTAGGTCCAGGAATTCCTAAATTTGGGTTTTGACCACATTAAACAGTTTATGAATCCTATGTTGTTTCCTAGATGTAGCCTAGAATGGTAAATGTGTGAAATACAAGGCAGAATACACTTGAAATAGAGATATGAACACATTTAGCAGCTTAGGAAAGCCTTACACTAAACTGAAATGTATCATTAAACTGTATAACATAGGTGAGAGACAATGTTCCTGACCTTTTCAGGTTCATAACAGTGTTTAGGTAGTTGTTTGTCCATGTTCCCAATGTTTATACCTGGACAAGAAGGCCTAATGTTAGAAACTACAAGAAAACATCAGTAATTCTGGGAAAATGACAATAAATAGATGAGAACTCGCATAGAACATGTAAAAAACACTTCTCCAACTGAGTTGTTCCTATAGAAAAGTTATCTTAGTTCCATGAATTACTTAATTCGCGTTTAGAGCACATTAAACAGTGTATGAATCCTATGTTGTTTCCTTAAAGTAGCCTAGAATGGTAAATGTGTGAAATGCAAGGCAGAATACACTTGAATTAGAGATATAAACACATTTAGAAGCTTTGGATAGCCTTACACTACACTGAAATGTATCATTAAACTGTATAAAATAGGTGAGAGACAATGTTCCTGAGCTTTTCAGGTTCATAACAGTGTTTAGGTAGTGTTTGTCCATGTTCCCAATGTTTATACCTGGACAAGAAGGCCGAATGTTAGAAACTACAAGAAAACATCAGTAATTCTGGGAAAATGACAATAAATAGATGAGAACTCGCATAGAACATGTACAAAACACTTCTCCAACTGAGTTGTTCCTATAGAAAAGTTATCTTAGATCCATGAATTCCTTAATTCGCGTTTAGAGCACATTAAACAGTGTATGAATCCTATGTTGTTTCCTTAAGGTAGCCTAGAATGGTAAATGTGTGAAATACAAGGCAGAATACACTTGAAATAGAGATATAAACACATTTAGCAGCTTTGGAAAGCCTTACACTTCACTGAAATGTATCATTAAACTCTTTTACATAGGTGAGAGTCAAAATTCACGTGCTTTTCAGGTTCATAGCACTGTTTAGGTAGTTGTTTTTCCATGTTCCCAATGTGTATACCTGGACAAGAAGGCTGAATGTTAGAAACTACAAGAAAAAATCAGTAATTCTGGAAAAATGACAATAAATAGATGAGAACTTGCATAGAACATGTACAAAACACTTCTCCAACTGAGTTGTTCATGTACAAAAGGTATCTTAGGTCCAGGAATTCCTAAATTTGGGTTTTGACCACATTAAACAGTGTATGAATCCTATGTTGTTTCCTTAAGTACCTAGAATGGTAAATGTGTGAAATACAAGGCAGAATACACTTGAAATAGAGATATGAACACATTTAGCAGCTTTGGAAAGACTTACACTACACTGAAATGTATCATTAAACTGTATAACATAGGTGAGAGACAATGTTCCTGACCTTTTCAGGTTCATAACAGTGTTTAGGTAGTTGTTTGTCCATGTTCCCAATGTTTATACCTGGACAAGAAGGCCTAATGTTAGAAACTACAAGAAAACATCAGTAATTCTGGGAAAATGACAATAAATAGATGAGAACTCGCATAGAACATGTAAAAAACACTTCTCCAACTGAGTTGTTCCTATAGAAAAGTTATCTTAGTTCCATGAATTACTTAATTCGCGTTTAGAGCACATTAAACAGTCTATGAATCCTATGTTGTTTCCTTAAAGTAGCCTAAAATGGTAAATGTGTGAAATACAAGGCAGAATACACTTGAATTAGAGATATAAACACATTTAGAAGCTTTGGATAGCCTTACACTACACTGAAATGTATCATTAAACTGTATAACATAGGTGAGAGACAATGTTCCCGAGCTTTTCACGTTCATAACAGTGTTTAGGTAGTTGTTTTTCCATGTTCCCAATGTTTATACCTGGGCAAGAAGGCCAAATGTTAGAAACTACAAGAAAACATCAGTAATTCTGGGAAAATGACAATAAATAGATGAGAACTCATATAGACCATGTATAAAACACTTCTCCAATTGAGTTGTTCATGTAGAAAAGGTATCTTAGATCCAGGAATTCATTAATTCGTGTTTAGAGGTCATTAAACAGTGTATGAATCCTATGTTGTTTCCTTAAAGAAGCCTAGAATGGGAAATTTGTGAAATACAAGGCAGAATACCCTTGAAATAGATATATAAACACATTTAGCAGCTTTGGAAAGCCTTACACTTCACTGAAATGTATCATTAAACTCTTTTACATAGGTGAGAGACAAAATTCACGAGCTTTTCAGGTTCATAGCACTGTTTAGGTAGTTGTTTTTCCATGTTCCCAATGTTTATACCTGGACAAGAAGGCTGAATGTTAGAAACAACAAGAACAAATCAGTAATTCTGGAAAAATGACAATAAATAGATGAGTACTTGCATAGAACATGTACAAAACACTTCTCCAACTGAGTTGTTCATGTAGAAAAGGTATCTTAGGTCCAGGAATTCCTAAATTTGGGTTTTGACCACATTAAACAGTGTATGAATCCTATTTTGTTTCCTTAAAGTACCTAGAATGGTAAATGTGTGAAATACAAGGCAGAATACACTTGAAATAGAGATATAAACACATTTAGCAGCTTTGGAAAGCCTTACACTACACTGAAATGTATCATTAAACTGTATAACATAGGTGAGAGACAATGTTCCTGACCTTTTCAGGTTCATAACAGTGTTTAGGTAGTTGTTTGTCCATGTTCCCAATGTTTATACCTGGACAAGAAGGCCTAATGTTAGAAACTACAAGAAAACATCAGTAATTCTGGGAAAATGACAATAAATAGATGAGAACTCGCATAGAACATGTATAAAACACTTCTCCAACTGAGTTGTTCCTATAGAAAAGTTATCTTAGTTCCATGAATTACTTAATTCGCGTTTAGAGCACATTAAACAGTGTATAAATCCTATGTTGTTTCCTTAAAGTACCCTAGAATGGTAAATGTGTGAAATACAAGGCAGAATACACTTGAATTAGAGATATAAAGACATTTAGAAGCTTTGGATAGCCTTACACTACACTGAAATGTATCATTAAACTGTATAACATAGGTGAGAGACAATGTTCCCGAGCTTTTCACGTTCATAACAGGGTTTAGGTAGTTGTTTTTCCATGTTCCCAATGTTTATACCTGGGCAAGAAGGCCAAATGTTAGAAACTACAAGAAAACATCAGTAATTCTGGGAAAATGACAATAAATAGATGAGAACTCATATAGACCATGTATAAAACACTTCTCCAATTGAGTTGTTCATGTAGAAAAGGTATCTTAGATCCAGGAATTCATTAATTCGTGTTTAGAGGTCATTAAACAGTGTATGAATCCTATGTTGTTTCCTTAAAGAAGCCTAGAATGGGAAATTTGTGAAATACAAGGCAGAATACCCTTGAAATAGAGATATAAACACATTTAGCATCTTTGGAAAGCCTTACACTTCACTGAAATGTATCATTAAACTCTTTTACATAGGTGAGAGACAAAATTCACGAGCTTTTCAGGTTCATAGCACTGTTTAGGTAGTTGTTTTTCCATGTTCCCAATGTTTATACCTGGACAAGAAGGCTGAATGTTAGAAACAACAAGAACAAATCAGTAATTCTGGAAAAATGACAATAAATAGATGAGTACTTGCATAGAACATGTACAAAACACTTCTCCAACTGAGTTGTTCATGTAGAAAAGGTATCTTAGGTCCAGGAATTCCTAAATTTGGGTTTTGACCACATTAAACAGTGTATGAATCCTATTTTGTTTCCATAAAGTACCTAGAATGGTAAATGTGTGAAATACAAGGCAGAATACACTTGAAATAGAGATATAAACACATTTAGCAGCTTTGGAAAGCCTTACACTACACTGAAATGTATCATTAAACTGTATAACATAGGTGAGAGACAATGTTCCTGAGCTTTTCAGGTTCATAACAGTGTTTAGGTAGTTGTTTGTCCATGTTCCCAATGTTTATACCTGGACAAGAAGGCCGAATGTTAGAAACTACAAGAAAACATCAGTAATTCTTGGAAAATGACAATAAATAGATGAGAACTCGCATAGAACATGTACAAAACACTTCTCCAACTGAGTTGTTCCTATAGAAAAGTTTTCTTAGATCCATGAATTACTTAATTCGCGTTTAGAGCACATTAAACAGTGTATGAATCCTATGTTGTTTCCTTAAAGTAGCCTAGAATGGTAAATGTGTGAAATACAAGGCAGAATACAATTGAAATAGAGATATAAACACATTTAGCAGCTGTGGAAAGCCTTACACTACACTATAATGTATAATTAAACTGTATAACATAGGTGAGAGACAATGTTCCCAAGCTTTTAACGTTCATAACAGTGTTAGGTAATTGTTTGTCCATGTTCCCAATGTTTATACCTGGACAAGAAGGCCTAATGTTAGAAACTACAAGAAAACATCAGTAATTCTGGGAAAATGACAATAAATAGATGAGAACTTGCATAGAACATTTAAAAACACTTCTCCAACTGAGATGTTCATGTAGAAAAGGTATCTTAGGTCCAGGAATTCCTTAATTCGGGTTTAGAGCACATTAAACAGTTTTTGAATCCTATGTTGTTTCCTAGATGTAGCCTAGAATGGTAAATGTGTACAATACAAGGCAGAATACACTTGAAATAGAGATATAAACACATTTAGCAGCTGTGGAAAGCCTTACACTTCACTGAAATGTATCATTAAACTCTTTTACATAGGTGAGAGACAAAATTCACGAGCTTTTCAGGTTCATAACAGTGTTTAGTTAGTTGTTTGTCCATGTTACCAATGTTTATACCTGGGCAAGAAGGCCAAATGTTAGAAACTACAAGAAAACATCAGTAATTCTGGGAAAATGACAATAAATAGATGAGAACTCATATAGACCATGTATAAAACACTTCTCCAACTGAGTTGTTCCTATAGAAAAGTTATCTTAGATCCATGAATTCCTTAATTCGCGTTTAGAGCACATTAAACAGTGTATGAATCCTATGTTGTTTCCTTAAAGTAGCCTAGAATGGTAAATGTGTGAAATACAAGGCAGAATACACTTTAAATAGAGATATAAACACATTTAGCAGCTTTGGAAAGCCTTACACTTCACTGAAATGTATCATTAAACTCTTTTACATAGGTGAGAGTCAAAATTCACGAGCTTTTCAGGTTCATAGCACTGTTTAGGTAGTTGTTTTTCCATGTTCCCAATGTTTATACCTGGACAAGAAGGCTGAATGTTAGAAACTACAAGAAAAAATCAGTAATTCTGGAAAAATGACAATACATAGATGAGAACTTGCATAGAACATGTACAAAACACTTCTCCAACTGAGTTGTTCATGTACAAAAGGTATCTTAGGTCCAGGAATTCCTAAATTTGGGTTTTGACCACATTAAACAGTGTATGAATCCTATGTTGTTTCCTTAAGTACCTAGAATGGTAAATGTGTGAAATACAAGGCAGAATACACTTGAAATAGAGATATGAACACATTTAGCAGCTTTGGAAAGACTTACACTACACTGAAATGTATCATTAAACTGTATAACATAGGTGAGAGACAATGTTCCTGACCTTTTCAGGTTCATAACAGTGTTTAGGTAGTTGTTTGTCCATGTTCCCAATGTTTATACCTGGACAAGAAGGCCGAATGTTAGAAACTACAAGAAAACATCAGTAATTCTGGGAAAATGACAATAAATAGATGAGAACTCGCATAGAACATGTACAAAACACTTCTCCAACTGAGTTGTTCCTATAGAAAAGTTATCTTAGATCCATGAATTCCTTAATTCGCGTTTAGAGCACATTAAACAGTGTATGAATCCTATGTTGTTTCCTTAAAGTAGCCTAGAATGGTAAATGTGTGAAATACAAGGCAGAATACACTTGAAATAGAGATATAAACACATTTAGCAGCTTTGGATAGCCTTACACTACACTGTAATGTATAATTAAACTGTATAACATAGGTGAGAGACAATGTTCCCGAGCTTTTAACGTTCATAACAGTGTTAGGTAGTTGTTTGTCCATGTTCCCAATGTTTATACCTGGACAAGAATGCCTAATGTTAGAAACTACAAGAAAACATCAGTAATTCTGGGAAAATGACAATAAATAGATGAGAACTTGCATAGAACATTTAAAAACACTTCTCCAACTGAGTTGTTCATGTAGAAAAGGTATCTTAGGTCCAGGAATTCCTTAATTCGGGTTTAGAGCACATTAAACAGTTTATGAATCCTATGTTGTTTCCTAGATGTAGCCTAGAATGGTAAATGTGTACAATACAAGGCAGAATACACTTGAAATAGAGATATAAACACATTTAGCAGCTGTGGAAAGCTTACACTTCACTGAAATGTATCATTAAACTCTTTTACATAGGTGAGAGACAAAATTCACGAGCTTTTCAGGTTCATAGCACTGTTTAGGTAATTGTTTTTCCATGTTCCCAATGTTTATACCTGGACAAGAAGGCTGAATGTTAGAAACTACAAGAAAACATCAGTAATTCTGGGATAATGACAATAAATAGATGAGAACTCATATAGACCATGTATAAAACACTTCTCCAATTGAGTTGTTCATGTAGAAAAGGTATCTTAGATCCAGGAATTCATTAATTCGTGTTTAGAGCACATTAAACAGTGTATGAATCCTATGTTGTTTCCTTAAAGAAGCCTAGAATGGTAAATGTGTGAAATACAAGGCAGAATATACTTGAAATAGAGATATAAACACATTTAGCAGCTTTGGAAAGCCTTACACTACACTGAAATATATCATTAAACTGTATAACGTAGGTGAGAGACAATGTTCCTGAGCTTTTCAGGTTCATAACAGTGTTTAGGTAGTTGTTTGTCCATGTTCCCAATGTTTATACCTGGACAAGAAGGCCGAATGTTAGAAACTACTATAAAACATCAGTAATTCTGGGAAAATGACAATAAATAGATGAGAACTCGCATAGAACATGTACAAAACACTTCTCCAACTGAGTTGTTCCTATAGAAAAGTTATCTTAGATCCATGAATTCCTTAATTCGCGTTTAAAGCACATTAAACAGTGTATGAATCCTATGTTGTTTCCTTAAAGTAGCCTAGAATGGTAAATGTGTGAAATACAAGGCAGAATACACTTGAAATAGAGATATAAACACATTTAGCAGCTTTAGATAGCCTTACACTACACTGTAATGTATAATTAAACAGTATAACATAGGTGAGAGACAATGTTCCCGAGCTTTTAACGTTCATAACAGTGTTAGGTAGTTGTTTTTCCATGTTCCCAATGTTTATACCTGGACAAGAAGGCTGAATGTTAGAAACTACAAGAAAAAATCAGTAATTCTGGAAAAATGACAATAAATAGATGAGAACTTGCATAGAACATGTACAAAACACTTCTCCAACTGAGTTGTTCATGTAGAAAAGGTATCTTAGGTCCAGGAATTCCTAAATTTGGGTTTTGACCACATTAAACAGTGTATGAATCCTATGTTGTTTCCTTAAAGTACCTAGAATGGTAAATGTGTGAAATACAAGGCAGAATACACTTGAAATAGAGATATGAACACATTTAGCAGCTTTGGAAAGCCTTACACTACACTGAAATGTATCATTAAACTGTATAACATAGGTGAGAGACAATGTTCCTGACCTTTTCAGGTTCATAACAGTGTTTAGGTAGTTGTTTGTCCATGTTCCCAATGTTTATACCTGGACAAGAAGGCCGAATGTTAGAAACTACAATAAAACATCAGTAATTCTGGGAAAATGACAATAAATAGATGAGAACTCCCATAGAACATGTACAAAACACTTCTCCAATTGAGTTGTTCATGTAGAAAAGGTATCTTAGATCCAGGAATTCATTAATTCGCGTTTAGAGCACATTAAACAGTGTATGAATCCTATGTTGTTTCCTTAAAGTAGCCTAGAATGGTAAATGTGTGAAATACAAGGCAGAATACACTTGAAATAGAGATATCAACACATTTAGCAGCTTTGGATAGCCTTACACTACACTGTAATGTATAATTAAACTGTATAACATAGGTGAGAGACAATGTTCCCGAGCTTTTAACGTTCATAACAGTGTTAGGTAGTTGTTTGTCCATGTTCCCAATGTTTATACCTGGACAAGAAGGCCTAATGTTAGAAACTACAAGAAAACATCAGTAATTCTGGGAAAATGACAATAAATAGATGAGAACTTGCATAGAACATTTAAAAACACTTCTCCAACTGAGTTGTTCATGTAGAAAAGGTATCTTAGGTCCAGGAATTCCTTAATTCGGGTTTAGAGCACATTAAACAGTTTATGAATCCTATGTTGTTTCCTAGATGTAGCCTAGAATGGTAAATGTGTACAATACAAGGCAGAATACACTTGAAATAGAGATATAAACACATTTAGCAGCTGTGGAAAGCTTACACTTCACTGAAATGTATCATTAAACTCTTTTACATAGGTGAGAGACAAAATTCACGAGCTTTTCAGGTTCATAACAGTGTTTAGGTAGTTGTTTGTCCATGTTCCCAATGTTTATACCTGGGCAAGAAGGCCAAATGTTAGAAACTACAAGAAAACATCAGTAATTCTGGGATAATGACAATAAATAGATGAGAACTCATATAGACCATGTATAAAACACTTCTCCAATTGAGTTGTTCATGTAGAAAAGGTATCTTAGATCCAGGAATTCATTAATTCGTGTTTAGAGCACATTAAACAGTGTATGAATCCTATGTTGTTTCCTTAAAGAAGCCTAGAATGGTAAATGTGTGAAATACAAGGCAGAATACACTGGAAATAGAGATATAAACACATTTAGCAGCTTTGGAAAGCCTTACACTACACTGAAATATATCATTAAACTGTATAACGTAGGTGAGAGACAATGTTCCTGAGCTTTTCAGGTTCATAACAGTGTTTAGGTAGTTGTTTGTCCATGTTCCCAATGTTTATACCTGGACAAGAAGGCTGAATTTTAGAAACTACAAGAAAAAATCAGTAATTCTGGAAAAATGACAATAAATAGATGAGAACTTGCATAGAACATGTACAAAACACTTCTCCAACTGAGTTGTTCATGTAGAAAAGGTATCTTAGGTCCAGGAATTCCTAAATTTGGGTTTTGACCACATTAAACAGTGCATGAATCCTATGTTGTTTCCTTAAAGTACCTAGAATGGTAAATGTGTGAAATACAAGGCAGAATACACTTGAAATAGAGATATAAACACATTTAGAAGCTTTGGATAACCTTACACTACACTGTAATGTATAATTAAACTGTATAACATAGGTGAAAGACAATGTTCCCGACCTTTTCACGTTCATAACAGTGTTTAGGTAGTTGTTTGTCCATGTTCCCAATGTTTATACCTGGACAAGAAGGCTGAATGTTAGAAACTACAAGAAAAAATCAGTAATTCTGGGAAAATGACAATAAATAGATGAGAACTCGCATAGAACATGTACAAAACACTTCTCCAACTGAGTTGTTCCTATAGAAAAGTTATCTTAGATCCATGAATTCCTTAATTCGCGTTTAAAGCACATTAAACAGTGTATGAATCCTATGTTGTTTCCTTAAAGTAGCCTAGAATGGTAAATGTGTGAAATACAAGGCAGAATACACTTGAAATAGAGATATAAACACATTTAGCAGCTTTAGATAGCCTTACACTACACTGTAATGTATAATTAAACAGTATAACATAGGTGAGAGACAATGTTCCCGAGCTTTTAACGTTCATAACAGTGTTAGGGAGTTGTTTTTCCATGTTCCCAATGTTTATACCTGGACAAGAAGGCTGAATGTTAGAAACTACAAGAAAAAATCAGTAATTCTGGAAAAATGACAATAAATAGATGAGAACTTGCATAGAACATGTACAAAACACTTCTCCAACTGAGTTGTTCATGTAGAAAAGGTATCTTAGGTCCAGGAATTCCTAAATTTGGGTTTTGACCACATTAAACAGTGTATGAATCCTATGTTGTTTCCTTAAAGTACCTAGAATGGTAAATGTGTGAAATACAAGGCAGAATACACTTGAAATAGAGATATGAACACATTTAGCAGCTTTGGAAAGCCTTACACTACACTGAAATGTATCATTAAACTGTATAATATAGGTGAGAGACAATGTTCCTGACCTTTTCAGGTTCATAACAGTGTTTAGGTAGTTGTTTGTCCATGTTCCCAATGTTTATACCTGGACAAGAAGGCCGAATGTTAGAAACTACAATAAAACATCAGTAATTCTGGGAAAATGACAATAAATAGATGAGAACTCGCATAGAACATGTACAAAACACTTCTCCAACTGAGTTGTTCCTATAGAAAAGTTATCTTAGATCCATGAATTCCTTAATTCGCGTTTAGAGCACATTAAACAGTGTATGAATCCTATGTTGTTTCCTTAAAGTAGCCTAGAATGGTAAATGTGTGAAATACAAGGCAGAATACACTTGAAATAGAGATATAAACACATTTAGCAGCTTTGGATAGCCTTACACTACACTGTAATGTATAATTAAACTGTATAACATAGGTGAGAGACAATGTTCCCGAGCTTTTAACGTTCATAACAGTGTTAGGTAGTTGTTTGTCCATGTTCCCAATGTTTATACCTGGACAAGAAGGCCTAATGTTAGAAACTACAAGAAAACATCAGTAATTCTGGGAAAATGACAATAAATAGATGAGAACTTGCATAGAACATTTAAAAACACTTCTCCAACTGAGTTGTTCATGTAGAAAAGGTATCTTAGGTCCAGGAATTCCTTAATTCGGGTTTAGAGCACATTAAACAGTTTATGAATCCTATGTTGTTTCCTAGATGTAGCCTAGAATGGTAAATGTGTACAATACAAGGCAGAATACACTTGAAATAGAGATATAAACACATTTAGCAGCTGTGGAAAGCTTACACTTCACTGAAATGTATCATTAAACTCTTTTACATAGGTGAGAGACAAAATTCACGAGCTTTTCAGGTTCATAACAGTGTTTAGGTAGTTGTTTGTCCATGTTCCCAATGTTTATACCTGGGCAAGAAGGCCAAATGTTAGAAACTACAAGAAAACATCAGTAATTCTGGGATAATGACAATAAATAGATGAGAACTCATATAGACCATGTATAAAACACTTCTCCAATTGAGTTGTTCATGTAGAAAAGGTATCTTAGATCCAGGAATTCATTAATTCGTGTTTAGAGCACATTAAACAGTGTATGAATCCTATGTTGTTTCCTTAAAGAAGCCTAGAATGGTAAATGTGTGAAATACAAGGCAGAATACACTTGAAATAGAGATATAAACACATTTAGCAGCTTTGGAAAGCCTTACACTACACTGAAATATATCATTAAACTGTATAACATAGGTGAGAGACAATGTTCCTGAGCTTTTCAGGTTCATAACAGTGTTTAGGTAGTTGTTTGTCCATGTTCCCAATGTTTATACCTGGACAAGAAGGCCGAATGTTAGAAACTACTATAAAACATCAGTAATTCTGGGAAAATGACAATAAATAGATGACAACTCGCATAGAACATGTACAAAACACTTCTCCAACTGAGTTGTTCCTATAGAAAAGTTATCTTAGATCCATGAATTCCTTAATTCGCGTTTAGAACACATTACACAGTGTATGAATCCTATGTTGTTTCCTTAAAGTAGCCTAGAATGGTAAATGTGTGAAATACAAGGCAGAATACACTTGAAATAGAGATATAAACACATTTAGAAGCTTTGGATAACCTTACACTACACTGTAATGTATAATTAAACTGTATAACATAGGTGAAAGACAATGTTCCCGAGCTTTTCACGTTCATAACAGTGTTTAGGTAGTTGTTTGTCCATGTTCCCAATGTTTATACCTGGACAAGAAGGCTGAATGTTAGAAACTACAAGAAAAAATCAGTAATTCTGGGAAAATGACAATAAATAGATGAGAACTCGCATAGAACATGTACAAAACACTTCTCCAACTGAGTTGTTCCTATAGAAAAGTTATCTTAGATCCATGAATTCCTTAATTCGCGTTTAAAGCACATTAAACAGTGTATGAATCCTATGTTGTTTCCTTAAAGTAGCCTAGAATGGTAAATGTGTGAAATACAAGGCAGAATACACTTGAAATAGAGATATAAACACATTTAGCAGCTTTAGATAGCCTTACACTACACTGTAATGTATAATTAAACAGTATAACATAGGTGAGAGACAATGTTCCCGAGCTTTTAACGTTCATAACAGTGTTAGGTAGTTGTTTTTCCATGTTCCCAATGTTTATACCTGGACAAGAAGGCTGAATGTTAGAAACTACAAGAAAAAATCAGTAATTCTGGAAAAATGACAATAAATAGATGAGAACTTGCATAGAACATGTACAAAACACTTCTCCAACTGAGTTGTTCATGTAGAAAAGGTATCTTAGGTCCAGGAATTCCTAAATTTGGGTTTTGACCACATTAAAAAGTGTATGAATCCTACGTTGTTTCCTTAAAGTAGCCTAGAATGGTAAATGTGTGAAATACAAGGCAGAATACACTTGAAATAGAGATATAAACACATTTAGAAGCTTTGGATAGCCTTACACTACACTATAATGTATAATTAAACTGTATAACATAGGTGAGAGACAATGTTCCCGAGCTTTTAACGTTCATAACAGTGTTAGGTAGTTGTTTGTCCATGTTCCCAATGTTTATACCTGGACAAGAAGGCCTAATGTTAGAAACTACAAGAAAACATCAGTAATTCTGGGAAAATGACAATAAATAGATGAGAACTTGCATAGAACATTTAAAAACACTTCTCCAACTGAGTTGTTCATGTAGAAAAGGTATCTTAGGTCCAGGAATTCCTTAATTCGGGTTTAGAGCACATTAAACAGTTTATGAATCCTATGTTGTTTCCTAGATGTAGCCTAGAATGGTAAATGTGTACAATACAAGGCAGAATACACTTGAAATAGAGATATAAACACATTTAGCAGCTGTGGAAAGCTTACACTTCACTGAAATGTATCATTAAACTCTTTTACATAGGTGAGAGACAAAATTCACGAGCTTTTCAGGTTCATAACAGTGTTTAGGTAGTTGTTTGTCCATGTTCCCAATGTTTATACCTGGGCAAGAAGGCCAAATGTTAGAAACTACAAGAAAACATCAGTAATTCTGGGATAATGACAATAAATAGATGAGAACTCATATAGACCATGTATAAAACACTTCTCCAATTGAGTTGTTCATGTAGAAAAGGTATCTTAGATCCAGGAATTCATTAATTCGTGTTTAGAGCACATTAAACAGTGTATGAATCCTATGTTGTTTCCTTAAAGAAGCCTAGAATGGTAAATGTGTGAAATACAAGGCAGAATACACTTGAAATAGAGATATAAACACATTTAGAAGCTTTGGATAACCTTACACTACACTGTAATGTATAATTAAACTGTATAACATAGGTGAAAGACAATGTTCCCGACCTTTTCACGTTCATAACAGTGTTTAGGTAGTTGTTTGTCCATGTTCCCAATGTTTATACCTGGACAAGAAGGCTGAATGTTAGAAACTACAAGAAAAAATCAGTAATTCTGGGAAAATGACAATAAATAGATGAGAACTCGCATAGAACATGTACAAAACACTTCTCCAACTGAGTTGTTCCTATAGAAAAGTTATCTTAGATCCATGAATTCCTTAATTCGCGTTTAAAGCACATTAAACAGTGTATGAATCCTATGTTGTTTCCTTAAAGTAGCCTAGAATGGTAAATGTGTGAAATACAAGGCAGAATACACTTGAAATAGAGATATAAACACATTTAGCAGCTTTAGATAGCCTTACACTACACTGTAATGTATAATTAAACAGTATAACATAGGTGAGAGACAATGTTCCCGAGCTTTTAACGTTCATAACAGTGTTAGGGAGTTGTTTTTCCATGTTCCCAATGTTTATACCTGGACAAGAAGGCTGAATGTTAGAAACTACAAGAAAAAATCAGTAATTCTGGAAAAATGACAATAAATAGATGAGAACTTGCATAGAACATGTACAAAACACTTCTCCAACTGAGTTGTTCATGTAGAAAAGGTATCTTAGGTCCAGGAATTCCTAAATTTGGGTTTTGACCACATTAAACAGTGTATGAATCCTATGTTGTTTCCTTAAAGTACCTAGAATGGTAAATGTGTGAAATACAAGGCAGAATACACTTGAAATAGAGATATGAACACATTTAGCAGCTTTGGAAAGCCTTACACTACACTGAAATGTATCATTAAACTGTATAATATAGGTGAGAGACAATGTTCCTGACCTTTTCAGGTTCATAACAGTGTTTAGGTAGTTGTTTGTCCATGTTCCCAATGTTTATACCTGGACAAGAAGGCCGAATGTTAGAAACTACAATAAAACATCAGTAATTCTGGGAAAATGACAATAAATAGATGAGAACTCGCATAGAACATGTACAAAACACTTCTCCAACTGAGTTGTTCCTATAGAAAAGTTATCTTAGATCCATGAATTCCTTAATTCGCGTTTAGAGCACATTAAACAGTGTATGAATCCTATGTTGTTTCCTTAAAGTAGCCTAGAATGGTAAATGTGTGAAATACAAGGCAGAATACACTTGAAATAGAGATATAAACACATTTAGCAGCTTTGGATAGCCTTACACTACACTGTAATGTATAATTAAACTGTATAACATAGGTGAGAGACAATGTTCCCGAGCTTTTAACGTTCATAACAGTGTTAGGTAGTTGTTTGTCCATGTTCCCAATGTTTATACCTGGACAAGAAGGCCTAATGTTAGAAACTACAAGAAAACATCAGTAATTCTGGGAAAATGACAATAAATAGATGAGAACTTGCATAGAACATTTAAAAACACTTCTCCAACTGAGTTGTTCATGTAGAAAAGGTATCTTAGGTCCAGGAATTCCTTAATTCGGGTTTAGAGCACATTAAACAGTTTATGAATCCTATGTTGTTTCCTAGATGTAGCCTAGAATGGTAAATGTGTACAATACAAGGCAGAATACACTTGAAATAGAGATATAAACACATTTAGCAGCTGTGGAAAGCTTACACTTCACTGAAATGTATCATTAAACTCTTTTACATAGGTGAGAGACAAAATTCACGAGCTTTTCAGGTTCATAACAGTGTTTAGGTAGTTGTTTGTCCATGTTCCCAATGTTTATACCTGGGCAAGAAGGCCAAATGTTAGAAACTACAAGAAAACATCAGTAATTCTGGGATAATGACAATAAATAGATGAGAACTCATATAGACCATGTATAAAACACTTCTCCAATTGAGTTGTTCATGTAGAAAAGGTATCTTAGATCCAGGAATTCATTAATTCGTGTTTAGAGCACATTAAACAGTGTATGAATCCTATGTTGTTTCCTTAAAGAAGCCTAGAATGGTAAATGTGTGAAATACAAGGCAGAATACACTTGAAATAGAGATATAAACACATTTAGCAGCTTTGGAAAGCCTTACACTACACTGAAATATATCATTAAACTGTATAACATAGGTGAGAGACAATGTTCCTGAGCTTTTCAGGTTCATAACAGTGTTTAGGTAGTTGTTTGTCCATGTTCCCAATGTTTATACCTGGACAAGAAGGCCGAATGTTAGAAACTACTATAAAACATCAGTAATTCTGGGAAAATGACAATAAATAGATGACAACTCGCATAGAACATGTACAAAACACTTCTCCAACTGAGTTGTTCCTATAGAAAAGTTATCTTAGATCCATGAATTCCTTAATTCGCGTTTAGAACACATTACACAGTGTATGAATCCTATGTTGTTTCCTTAAAGTAGCCTAGAATGGTAAATGTGTGAAATACAAGGCAGAATACACTTGAAATAGAGATATAAACACATTTAGAAGCTTTGGATAACCTTACACTACACTGTAATGTATAATTAAACTGTATAACATAGGTGAAAGACAATGTTCCCGAGCTTTTCACGTTCATAACAGTGTTTAGGTAGTTGTTTGTCCATGTTCCCAATGTTTATACCTGGACAAGAAGGCTGAATGTTAGAAACTACAAGAAAAAATCAGTAATTCTGGGAAAATGACAATAAATAGATGAGAACTCGCATAGAACATGTACAAAACACTTCTCCAACTGAGTTGTTCCTATAGAAAAGTTATCTTAGATCCATGAATTCCTTAATTCGCGTTTAAAGCACATTAAACAGTGTATGAATCCTATGTTGTTTCCTTAAAGTAGCCTAGAATGGTAAATGTGTGAAATACAAGGCAGAATACACTTGAAATAGAGATATAAACACATTTAGCAGCTTTAGATAGCCTTACACTACACTGTAATGTATAATTAAACAGTATAACATAGGTGAGAGACAATGTTCCCGAGCTTTTAACGTTCATAACAGTGTTAGGTAGTTGTTTTTCCATGTTCCCAATGTTTATACCTGGACAAGAAGGCTGAATGTTAGAAACTACAAGAAAAAATCAGTAATTCTGGAAAAATGACAATAAATAGATGAGAACTTGCATAGAACATGTACAAAACACTTCTCCAACTGAGTTGTTCATGTAGAAAAGGTATCTTAGGTCCAGGAATTCCTAAATTTGGGTTTTGACCACATTAAAAAGTGTATGAATCCTACGTTGTTTCCTTAAAGTAGCCTAGAATGGTAAATGTGTGAAATACAAGGCAGAATACACTTGAAATAGAGATATAAACACATTTAGAAGCTTTGGATAGCCTTACACTACACTATAATGTATAATTAAACTGTATAACATAGGTGAGAGACAATGTTCCCGAGCTTTTAACGTTCATAACAGTGTTAGGTAGTTGTTTGTCCATGTTCCCAATGTTTATACCTGGACAAGAAGGCCTAATGTTAGAAACTACAAGAAAACATCAGTAATTCTGGGAAAATGACAATAAATAGATGAGAACTTGCATAGAACATTTAAAAACACTTCTCCAACTGAGTTGTTCATGTAGAAAAGGTATCTTAGGTCCAGGAATTCCTTAATTCGGGTTTAGAGCACATTAAACAGTTTATGAATCCTATGTTGTTTCCTAGATGTAGCCTAGAATGGTAAATGTGTACAATACAAGGCAGAATACACTTGAAATAGAGATATAAACACATTTAGCAGCTGTGGAAAGCTTACACTTCACTGAAATGTATCATTAAACTCTTTTACATAGGTGAGAGACAAAATTCACGAGCTTTTCAGGTTCATAACAGTGTTTAGGTAGTTGTTTGTCCATGTTCCCAATGTTTATACCTGGGCAAGAAGGCCAAATGTTAGAAACTACAAGAAAACATCAGTAATTCTGGGATAATGACAATAAATAGATGAGAACTCATATAGACCATGTATAAAACACTTCTCCAATTGAGTTGTTCATGTAGAAAAGGTATCTTAGATCCAGGAATTCATTAATTCGTGTTTAGAGCACATTAAACAGTGTATGAATCCTATGTTGTTTCCTTAAAGAAGCCTAGAATGGTAAATGTGTGAAATACAAGGCAGAATACACTTGAAATAGAGATATAAACACATTTAGCAGCTTTGGAAAGCCTTACACTACACTGAAATATATCATTAAACTGTATAACATAGGTGAGAGACAATGTTCCTGAGCTTTTCAGGTTCATAACAGTGTTTAGGTAGTTGTTTGTCCATGTTCCCAATGTTTATACCTGGACAAGAAGGCCGAATGTTAGAAACTACTATAAAACATCAGTAATTCTGGGAAAATGACAATAAATAGATGACAACTCGCATAGAACATGTACAAAACACTTCTCCAACTGAGTTGTTCCTATAGAAAAGTTATCTTAGATCCATGAATTCCTTAATTCGCGTTTAGAACACATTACACAGTGTATGAATCCTATGTTGTTTCCTTAAAGTAGCCTAGAATGGTAAATGTGTGAAATACAAGGCAGAATACACTTGAAATAGAGATATAAACACATTTAGAAGCTTTGGATAACCTTACACTACACTGTAATGTATAATTAAACTGTATAACATAGGTGAAAGACAATGTTCCCGACCTTTTCACGTTCATAACAGTGTTTAGGTAGTTGTTTGTCCATGTTCCCAATGTTTATACCTGGACAAGAAGGCTGAATGTTAGAAACTACAAGAAAAAATCAGTAATTCTGGGAAAATGACAATAAATAGATGAGAACTCGCATAGAACATGTACAAAACACTTCTCCAACTGAGTTGTTCCTATAGAAAAGTTATCTTAGATCCATGAATTCCTTAATTCACGTTTAAAGCACATTAAACAGTGTATGAATCCTATGTTGTTTCCTTAAAGTAGCCTAGAATGGTAAATGTGTGAAATACAAGGCAGAATACACTTGAAATAGAGATATAAACACATTTAGCAGCTTTAGATAGCCTTACACTACACTGTAATGTATAATTAAACAGTATAACATAGGTGAGAGACAATGTTCCCGAGCTTTTAACGTTCATAACAGTGTTAGGTAGTTGTTTTTCCATGTTCCCAATGTTTATACCTGGACAAGAAGGCTGAATGTTAGAAACTACAAGAAAAAATCAGTAATTCTGGAAAAATGACAATAAATAGATGAGAACTTGCATAGAACATGTACAAAACACTTCTCCAACTGAGTTGTTCATGTAGAAAAGGTATCTTAGGTCCAGGAATTCCTAAATTTGGGTTTTGACCACATTAAACAGTGTATGAATCCTATGTTGTTTCCTTAAAGTACCTAGAATGGTAAATGTGTGAAATACAAGGCAGAATACACTTGAAATAGAGATATGAACACATTTAGCAGCTTTGGAAAGCCTTACACTACACTGAAATGTATCATTAAACTGTATAATATAGGTGAGAGACAATGTTCCTGACCTTTTCAGGTTCATAACAGTGTTTAGGTAGTTGTTTGTCCATGTTCCCAATGTTTATACCTGGACAAGAAGGCCGAATGTTAGAAACTACAAGAAAACATCAGTAATTCTGGGAAAATGACAATAAATAGATGAGAACTCGCATAGAACATGTACAAAACACTTCTCCAACTGAGTTGTTCCTATAGAAAAGTTATCTTAGATCCATGAATTCCTTAATTCGCGTTTAGAGCACATTAAACAGTGTATGAATCCTATGTTGTTTCCTTAAAGTAGCCTAGAATGGTAAATGTGTGAAATACAAGGCAGAATACACTTGAAATAGAGATATAAACACATTTAGCAGCTTTGGATAGCCTTACACTACACTGTAATGTATAATTAAACTGTATAACATAGGTGAGAGACAATGTTCCCGAGCTTTTAACGTTCATAACAGTGTTAGGTAGTTGTTTGTCCATGTTCCCAATGTTTATACCTGGACAAGAAGGCCTAATGTTAGAAACTACAAGAAAACATCAGTAATTCTGGGAAAATGACAATAAATAGATGAGAACTTGCATAGAACATTTAAAAACACTTCTCCAACTGAGTTGTTCATGTAGAAAAGGTATCTTAGGTCCAGGAATTCCTTAATTCGGGTTTAGAGCACATTAAACAGTTTATGAATCCTATGTTGTTTCCTAGATGTAGCCTAGAATGGTAAATGTGTACAATACAAGGCAGAATACACTTGAAATAGAGATATAAACACATTTAGCAGCTGTGGAAAGCTTACACTTCACTGAAATGTATCATTAAACTCTTTTACATAGGTGAGAGACAAAATTCACGAGCTTTTCAGGTTCATAACAGTGTTTAGGTAGTTGTTTGTCCATGTTCCCAATGTTTATACCTGGGCAAGAAGGCCAAATGTTAGAAACTACAAGAAAACATCAGTAATTCTGGGATAATGACAATAAATAGATGAGAACTCATATAGACCATGTATAAAACACTTCTCCAATTGAGTTGTTCATGTAGAAAAGGTATCTTAGATCCAGGAATTCATTAATTCGTGTTTAGAGCACATTAAACAGTGTATGAATCCTATGTTGTTTCCTTAAAGAAGCCTAGAATGGTAAATGTGTGAAATACAAGGCAGAATACACTTGAAATAGAGATATAAACACATTTAGCAGCTTTGGAAAGCCTTACACTACACTGAAATATATCATTAAACTGTATAACATAGGTGAGAGACAATGTTCCTGAGCTTTTCAGGTTCATAACAGTGTTTAGGTAGTTGTTTGTCCATGTTCCCAATGTTTATACCTGGACAAGAAGGCCGAATGTTAGAAACTACTATAAAACATCAGTAATTCTGGGAAAATGACAATAAATAGATGACAACTCGCATAGAACATGTACAAAACACTTCTCCAACTGAGTTGTTCCTATAGAAAAGTTATCTTAGATCCATGAATTCCTTAATTCGCGTTTAGAACACATTACACAGTGTATGAATCCTATGTTGTTTCCTTAAAGTAGCCTAGAATGGTAAATGTGTGAAATACAAGGCAGAATACACTTGAAATAGAGATATAAACACATTTAGAAGCTTTGGATAACCTTACACTACACTGTAATGTATAATTAAACTGTATAACATAGGTGAAAGACAATGTTCCCGAGCTTTTCACGTTCATAACAGTGTTTAGGTAGTTGTTTGTCCATGTTCCCAATGTTTATACCTGGACAAGAAGGCTGAATGTTAGAAACTACAAGAAAAAATCAGTAATTCTGGGAAAATGACAATAAATAGATGAGAACTCGCATAGAACATGTACAAAACACTTCTCCAACTGAGTTGTTCCTATAGAAAAGTTATCTTAGATCCATGAATTCCTTAATTCGCGTTTAAAGCACATTAAACAGTGTATGAATCCTATGTTGTTTCCTTAAAGTAGCCTAGAATGGTAAATGTGTGAAATACAAGGCAGAATACACTTGAAATAGAGATATAAACACATTTAGCAGCTTTAGATAGCCTTACACTACACTGTAATGTATAATTAAACAGTATAACATAGGTGAGAGACAATGTTCCCGAGCTTTTAACGTTCATAACAGTGTTAGGTAGTTGTTTTTCCATGTTCCCAATGTTTATACCTGGACAAGAAGGCTGAATGTTAGAAACTACAAGAAAAAATCAGTAATTCTGGAAAAATGACAATAAATAGATGAGAACTTGCATAGAACATGTACAAAACACTTCTCCAACTGAGTTGTTCATGTAGAAAAGGTATCTTAGGTCCAGGAATTCCTAAATTTGGGTTTTGACCACATTAAAAAGTGTATGAATCCTACGTTGTTTCCTTAAAGTAGCCTAGAATGGTAAATGTGTGAAATACAAGGCAGAATACACTTGAAATAGAGATATAAACACATTTAGAAGCTTTGGATAGCCTTACACTACACTATAATGTATAATTAAACTGTATAACATAGGTGAGAGACAATGTTCCCGAGCTTTTAACGTTCATAACAGTGTTAGGTAGTTGTTTGTCCATGTTCCCAATGTTTATACCTGGACAAGAAGGCCTAATGTTAGAAACTACAAGAAAACATCAGTAATTCTGGGAAAATGACAATAAATAGATGAGAACTTGCATAGAACATTTAAAAACACTTCTCCAACTGAGTTGTTCATGTAGAAAAGGTATCTTAGGTCCAGGAATTCCTTAATTCGGGTTTAGAGCACATTAAACAGTTTATGAATCCTATGTTGTTTCCTAGATGTAGCCTAGAATGGTAAATGTGTACAATACAAGGCAGAATACACTTGAAATAGAGATATAAACACATTTAGCAGCTGTGGAAAGCTTACACTTCACTGAAATGTATCATTAAACTCTTTTATATAGGTGAGAGACAAAATTCACGAGCTTTTCAGGTTCATAACAGTGTTTAGGTAGTTGTTTGTCCATGTTCCCAATGTTTATACCTGGCCAAGAAGGCCAAATGTTAGAAACTACAAGAAAACATCAGTAATTCTGGGATAATGACAATAAATAGATGAGAACTCATATAGACCATGTATAAAACACTTCTCCAATTGAGTTGTTCATGTAGAAAAGGTATCTTAGATCCAGGAATTCATTAATTCGTGTTTAGAGCACATTAAACAGTGTATGAATCCTATGTTGTTTCCTTAAAGAAGCCTAGAATGGTAAATGTGTGAAATACAAGGCAGAATACACTTGAAATAGAGATATAAACACATTTAGCAGCTTTGGAAAGCCTTACACTACACTGAAATATATCATTAAAATGTATAACATAGGTGAGAGACAATGTTCCTGAGCTTTTCAGGTTCATAACAGTGTTTAGGTAGTTGTTTGTCCATGTTCCCAATGTTTATACCTGGACAAGAAGGCCGAATGTTAGAAACTACTATAAAACATCAGTAATTCTGGGAAAATGACAATAAATAGATGACAACTCGCATAGAACATGTACAAAACACTTCTCCAACTGAGTTGTTCCTATAGAAAAGTTATCTTAGATCCATGAATTCCTTAATTCGCGTTTAGAACACATTACACAGTGTATGAATCCTATGTTGTTTCCTTAAAGTAGCCTAGAATGGTAAATGTGTGAAATACAAGGCAGAATACACTTGAAATAGAGATATAAACACATTTAGAAGCTTTGGATAACCTTACACTACACTGTAATGTATAATTAAACTGTATAACATAGGTGAAAGACAATGTTCCCGAGCTTTTCACGTTCATAACAGTGTTTAGGTAGTTGTTTGTCCATGTTCCCAATGTTTATACCTGGACAAGAAGGCTGAATGTTAGAAACTACAAGAAAAAATCAGTAATTCTGGGAAAATGACAATAAATAGATGAGAACTCGCATAGAACATGTACAAAACACTTCTCCAACTGAGTTGTTCCTATAGAAAAGGTATCTTAGGTCCAGGAATTCCTAAATTTGGGTTTTGACCACATTAAAAAGTGTATGAATCCTACGTTGTTTCCTTAAAGTAGCCTAGAATGGTAAATGTGTGAAATACAAGGCAGAATACACTTGAAATAGAGATATAAACACATTTAGAAGCTTTGGATAGCCTTACACTACACTATAATGTATAATTAAACTGTATAACATAGGTGAAAGACAATGTTCCCGAGCTTTTCACTTTCATAACAGTGTTTAGGTAGTTGTTTGTCCATGTTCCCAATGTTTATACCTGGACAAGAAGGCCTAATGTTAGAAACTACAAGAAAACATCAGTAATTCTGGGAAAATGACAATAAATAAATGGGAACTTGCATAGAACATTTAAAAACACTTCTCCAACTTCGTTGTTCATGTAGAAAAGGTATCTTAGGTCCAGGAATTCTTTAATTCGGGTTTAGAGCACATTAAACAGTGTATGAATCCTATGTTGTTTCCTTAAAGTAGCCTAGAATGGTAAATGTGTGAAATACAAGGCAGAATACACTTGAAATAGAGATATAAACACATTTAGCAGCTGTGGAAAACCTTACACTTCACTGAAATGTATCATTAAACTCTTTTACATAGGTGAGAGACAAAATTCACGAGCTTTTCAGGTTCATAACAGTGTTTAGGTAGTTGTTTGTCCACGTTCCCAATGTTTATACCTGGGCAAGAAGGCCAAATGTTAGAAACTACAAGAAAACATGAGTAATTCTGGGAAAATGACAATAAATAGATGAGTACTCATATAGACCATGTATAAAACACTTCTCCAATTGAGTTGTTCATGTAGAAAAGGTATCTTAGATCCAGGAATTCATTAATTCGTGTTTAGAGCACATTAAACAGTGTATGAATCCTATGTTGTTTCCTTAAAGAAGCCTAGAATGGGAAATTTGTGAAATAAAAGGCAGAATACACTTGAAATAGAGATATAAACATATTTAGGAGCTTTGGAAAGCCTTACACTTCACTGAAATGTATCATTAAACTCTTTTACATAGGTGAGAGACAAAATTCACGAGCTTTTCAGGTTCATAGCACTGTTTAGTTAGTTGTTTTTCCATGTTCCCAATGTTTATACCTGGACAAGAAGGCTGAATGTTAGAAACTACAAGAAAAAATCAGTAATTCTGGAAAAATGACAATAAATAGATGAGAACTTGCATAGAACATGTACAAAACACTTCTCCAACTGTGTTGTTCATGTAGAAAAGGTATCTTAGGTCCAGGAATTCCTAAATTTGGGTTTTGACCACATTAAACAGTGTATGAATCCTATGTTTTTTCTTTAAAGTACCTAGAATGGTAAATGTGTGAAATACAAGGCAGAATACACTTGAAATAGAGATATAAACACATTTAGCAGCTTTGGAAAGCCTTACACTACACTGAAATATATCATTAAACTGTATAACATAGGTGAGAGACAATGTTCCTGAGCTTTTCAGGTTCATAACAGTGTTTAGGTAGTTGTTTGTACATGTTCCCAATGTTTATACCTGGACAAGAAGGCCGAATGTTAGAAACTACTATAAAACATCAGTAATTCTGGGAAAATGACAATAAATAGATGACAACTCGCATAGAACATGTACAAAACACTTCTCCAACTGAGTTGTTCCTATAGAAAAGTTATCTTAGATCCATGAATTCCTTAATTCGCTTTTAGAACACATTACACAGTGTGTGAATCCTATGTTGTTTCCTTAAAGTAGCCTAGAATGGTAAATGTGTGAAATACAAGGCAGAATACACTTGAAATAGAGATATAAACACATTTAGCAGCTTTGGATAGCCTTACACTACACTGTAATGTATAATTAAACTGTATAACATAGGTGAGAGACAATGTTCCCGAGCTTTTAACGTTCATAACAGTGTTAGGTAGTTGTTTGTCCATGTTCCCAATGTTTATACCTGGACAAGAAGGCCTAATGTTAGAAACTACAAGAAAACATCAGTAATTCTGGGAAAATGACAATAAATAGATGAGAACTTGCATAGAACATTTAAAAACACTTCTCCAACTGAGTTGTTCATGTAGAAAAGGTATCTTAGGACCAGGAATTCCTTAATTCGGGTTTAGAGCACATTAAACAGTTTATGAATCCTATGTTGTTTCCTAGATGTTGCCTAGAATGGTAAATGTGTACAATACAAGGCAGAATACACTTGAAATAGAGATATAAACACATTTAGCAGCTGTGGAAAGCCTTATACGTCACTGAAATGTATCATTAAACTCTTTTACATAGGTGAGAGACAAAATTCACGAGCTTTTCAGGTTCATAACAGTGTTTAGGTAGTTGTTTGTCCATGTTCCCAATTTTTATACCTGGGCAAGAAGGCCAAATGTTAGAAACTACAAGAAAACATCAGTAATTCTGGGAAAATGACAATAAATAGATGAGAACTCATATAGAGCATGTATAAAACACTTCTCCAATTGAGTTGTTCATGTAGAAAAGGTATCTTAGATCCAGGAATTCATTAATTCGTGTTTAGAGCACATTAAACAGTGTATGAATCCTATGTTGTTTCCTTAAAGAAGCCTAGAATGGTAAATGTGTGAAATACAAGGCAGAATACACTTGAAATAGAGATATAAACACATTTAGCAGCTGTGGAAAACCTTACACTTCACTGAAATGTATCATTAAACTCTTTTACATAGGTGAGAGACAAAATTCACGAGCTTTTCAGGTTCATAACAGTGTTTAGGTAGTTGTTTGTCCATGTTCCCAATGTTTATACCTGGACAAGAAGGCCTAATCTTAGAAACTACAAGAAAACATCAGTAATTCTGGGAAAATGACAATAAATAGATGAGAACTCATATAGACCATGTATAAAACACTTCTCCAATTGAGTTGTTCATGTGGAAAAGGTATCTTAGATCCAGGAATTCCTAAATTCGGGTTTACAGCACATTAAACAGTGTATGAATCCTATGTTGTTTCCTAGATGTAGCCTAGAATGGTAAATGTGTGAAATACAAGGCAGAATACACTTGAAATAGAGATATAAACACATTTAGCAGCTTTGGAAAGCCTTACACTTCACTGAAATGTATCATTAAACTCTTTTACATATGTGAGAGACAAAATTCACGAGCTTTTCAGGTTCATAGCACTGTTTAGGTAGTTGTTTTTCCATGTTCCCAATGTTTATACCTGGACAAGAAGGCTGAATGTTAGAAACTACAAGAAAAAATCAGTAATTCTGGAGAAATGACAATAAATAGATGAGAACTTGCATAGAACATGTACAAAACACTTCTCCAACTGAGTTGTTCATGGAGAAAACGTATCTTAGGTCCAGGAATTCCTAAATTTGGGTTTCGAACACATTAAACGTGTATGAATCCTATGTTGTTTCCTTAAAGTACCTAGAATGGTAAATGTGTGAAATACAAGGCAGAATACACTTGAAATAGAGATATAAACACATTTAGCAGCTGTGGAAAGCCTTACACTTCACTGAAATGTATCATTAAACTCTTTTACATAGGTGAGAGACAAAATTCACGAGCTTTTCAGGTTCATAGCACTGTTTAGGTAGTTGTTTGTCCATGTTCCCAATGTTTATACCTGGGCAAGAAGGCCAAATGTTAGAAACTACAAGAAAACATCAGTAATTCTAGAAAAATGACAATAAATAGATGAGAACTCGCATAGAACATGTACAAAACACTTCTCCAAATGAGTTGTTCCTATAGAAAAGTTATCTTAGATCCTTGAATTCCTTAATTCGCGTTTAGAGCACATTAAACAGTGTATGAATCCTATGTTGTTTCCTTAAAGTAGCCTAGAATGGTAAATGTGTGAAATACAAGGCAGAATACACTTGAAATAGAGATATAAACACATTTAGCAGCTTTGGATAGCCTTACACTACACTGTAATGTATAATTAAACTGTATAACATAGGTGAGAGACAATGTTCCCGAGCTTTTCACGTTCATAACAGTGTTTACGTAGTTGTTTGTCCATGTTCCCAATGTTTATACCTGGGCAAGAAGGCCAAATGTGAGAAACTACAAGAAAACATCAGTAATTCTGGGAAAATGACAATATATAGATGAGAACTCGCATAGAACATGTACAAAACACTTCTCCAATTGAGTTGTTCATGTAGAAAAGGTATCTTAGATCCAGGAATTCATAAATTCGTGTTTAGAGCACATTAAACAGTGTATGAATCCTATGTTGTTTCCTTAAAGAAGCCTAGAATGGGAAATTTGTGAAATACAAGGCAGAATACACTTGAAATAGAGATATAAACACATTTAGCAGCTTTGGAAAGCCTTACACTTCACTGAAATGTATCATTAAACTCTTTTACATAGGTGAGAGACAAAATTCACGAGCTTTTCAGGTTCATAGCACTGTTTAGGTAGTTGTTTTTCCATGTTCCCAATGTTTATACCTGGACAAGAAGGCTGAATGTTAGAAACTACAAGAAAAAATCAGTAATTCTGGAAAAATGACAATAAATAGATGAGAACTTGCATAGAACATTTAAAAACACTTCTCCAACTGAGTTGTTCATGTAGAAAAGGTATCTTAGGTCCAGGAATTCCTATATTCGGTTTTAGAGCTCATTAAACAGTGTATGAATCCTATGTTGTTTCCTAGATGTAGCCTAGAATGGTAAATGTGTGAAATACAAGGCAGAATACACTTGAAATAGAGATATAAACACATTTAGCAGATGTGGAAAGCCTTACACTTCACTGAAATGTATCATTAAACTCTTTTACATAGGTGAGAGACAAAATTCACGAGCTTCTCAGGTTCATAACAGTGTTTAGGTAGTTGTTTGTTCATGTTCCCAATGTTCATACCTGGGCAAGAAGGCCAAATGTTAGAAACTACAAGAAAACATCAGTAATTCTGGGAAAATGACAATAAATAGATGAGAACTCATATAGACCATGTATAAAACACTTATTCAATTGAGTTGTTCATGTAGAAAAGGTATCTTAGATCCAGTAATTCATTAATTCGTGTTTAGAGCACATTAAACAGTGTATGAATCCTATGTTGTTTCCTTAAAGAAGCCTAGAATGGGAAATTTGTGAAATACAAGGCAGAATACACTTGAAATAGAGATATAAAAACATTTAGCAGCTTTGGAAAGCCTTACACTTCACTGAAATGTATCATTAAACTCTTTTACATAGGTGAGAGACAAAATTCACGAGCTTTTCAGGTTCATAGCACTGTTTAGGTAGTTGTTTTTCCATGTTCCCAATGTTTATACCTGGACACGAAGGCTGAATGTTAGAAACTACAAGAAAAAATCAGTAATTCTGGAAAAATGACAATAAATAGATGAGAACTTGCATAGAACATGTACAAAACACTTCTCCAACTGAGTTGTTCATGTAGAAAAGGTATCTTAGGTCCAGGAATTCCCAAATTTGGGTTTTGACCACATTAAACAGTGTATGAATCCTATGTTTTTTCCTTAAAGTACCTAGAATGGTAAATGTGTGAAATACAAGGCAGAATACACTTGAAATAGAGATATAAACACATTTAGCAGCTGTGGAAAGCCTTACACTTCACTGAAATGTATCATTAAACTCTTTTACATAGGTGAGAGACAAAATTCACGAGCTTTTCAGGTTCATAACAGTGTTTAGGTAGTTGTTTGTCCATGTTCCCAATGTTTATACCTGGACAAGAAGGCCTAATCTTAGAAACTACAAGAAAACATCAGTAATTCTGGGAAAATGACAATAAATAGATGAGAACTCATATAGACCATGTATAAAACACTTCTCCAATTGAGTTGTTCATGTGGAAAAGGTATCTTAGATCCAGGAATTCCTAAATTCGGGTTTACAGCACATTAAACAGTGTATGAATCCTATGTTGTTTCCTAGATGTAGCCTAGAATGGTAAATATGTGAAATACAAGGCAGAATACACTTGAAATAGAGATATAAACACATTTAGCAGCTTTGGAAAGCCTTACACTTCACTGAAATGTATCATTAAACTCTTTTACATATGTGAGAGACAAAATTCACGAGCTTTTCAGGTTCATAGCACTGTTTAGGTAGTTGTTTGTCCATGTTCCCAATGTTTATACCTGGGCAAGAAGGCCAAATGTTAGAAACTACAAGAAAACATCAGTAATTCTGGAAAAATGACAATAAATAGATGAGAACTCGCATAGAACATGTACAAAACACTTCTCCAAATGAGTTGTTCCTATAGAAAAGTTATCTTAGATCCTTGAATTCCTTAATTCGCGTTTAGAGCACATTAAACAGTGTATGAATCCTATGTTGTTTCCTTAAAGTAGCCTAGAATGGTAAATGTGTGAAATACAAGGCAGAATACACTTGAAATAGAGATATAAACACATTTAGCAGCTTTGGATAGCCTTACACTACACTGTAATGTATAATTAAACTGTATAACATAGGTGAGAGACAATGTTCCCGAGCTTTTCACGTTCATAACAGTGTTTACGTAGTTGTTTGTCCATGTTCCCAATGTTTATACCTGGGCAAGAAGGCCAAATGTGAGAAACTACAAGAAAACATCAGTAATTCTGGGAAAATGACAATAAATAGATGAGAACTCGCATAGAACATGTACAAAACACTTCTCCAATTGAGTTGTTCATGTAGAAAAGGTATCTTAGATCCAGGAATTCATTAATTCGTGTTTAGAGCACATTAAACAGTGTATGAATCCTATGTTGTTTCCTTAAAGAAGCCTAGAATGGGAAATTTGTGAAATACAAGGCAGAATACACTTGAAATAGAGATATAAACACATTTAGCAGCTTTGGAAAGCCTTACACTTCACTGAAATGTATCATTAAACTCTTTTACATAGGTGAGAGACAAAATTCACGAGCTTTTCAGGTTCATAGCACTCTTTAGGTAGTTGTTTTTCCATGTTCCCAATGTTTATACCTGGACAAGAAGGCTGAATGTTAGAAACTACAAGAACAAATCAGTAATTCTGGAAAAATGACAATAAATAGATGAGAACTTGCATAGAACATTTAAAAACACTTCTCCAACTGAGTTGTTCATGTAGAAAAGGTATCTTAGGTCCAGGAATTCCTATATCCGGTTTTAGAGCTCATTAAACAGTGTATGAATCCTATGTTGTTTCCTAGATGTAGCCTAGAATGGTAAATGTGTGAAATACAAGGCAGAATACACTTGAAATAGAGATATAAACACATTTAGCAGCTGTGGAAAGACTTACACTTCACTGAAATGTATCATTAAACTCTTTTACATAGGTGAGAGACAAAATTCACGAGCTTTTCAGGTTCATAGCACTGTTTAGGTAGTTGTTTTTCATGTTCCCAATGTTTATACCTGGACAAGAAGGCTGAATGTTAGAAACTACAAGAAAAAATCAGTAATTCTGGAGAAATGACAATAAATAGATGAGAACTTGCATAGAACATGTACAAAACACTTCTCCAACTGAGTTGTTCATGTAGAAAAGGTATCTTAGGTCCAGGAATTCCTAAATTTGGGTTTTGACCGCATTAAACAGTGTATGAATCCCATGTTTTTTCCTTAAAGTACCTAGAATGGTAAATGTGTGAAATACAAGGCAGAATACACTTGAAATAGAGATATAAACACATTTAGCAGCTTTGGAAAGCCTTACACTACACTGAAATGTATCATTAAACTGTATAACATAGGTGAGAGACAATGTTCCTGAGCTTTTCAGGTTCATAACAGTTTTTAGGTAGTTGTTTGTCCATGTTCCCAATGTTTATACCTGGACAAGAAGGCTGAATGTTAGAAACTACAAGAAAACATCAGTAATTCTGGGAAAATGACAATAAATAGATGAGAACTCGCAGAGAACATGTACAAAACACTTCTCCAACTGAGTTGTTCCTATAGAAAAGTTATCTTAGATCCATGAATTCCTTCATTCGTGTTTAGAGCACATTAAACAGTGTATGAATCCTATGTTGTTTCCTGGATGTAGCCTAGAATGGTAAATGTGTGAAATACAAGGCAGAATACACTTGAAATAGAGATATAAACACATTTAGCAGCTGTGGAAAACCTTCCACTTCACTGAAATGTATCATTAAACTCTTTTACATAGGTGAGAGACAAAATTCACGAGCTTTTCAGGTTCATAACAGTGTTTAGGTAGTTGTTTGTCCATGTTCCCAATGTTTATACCTGGACAAGAAGGCCTAATCTTAGAAACTACAAGAAAACATCAGTAATTCTGGGAAAATGACAATAAATAGATGAGAACTCATATAGACCATGTATAAAACACTTCTCCAATTGAGTTGTTCATGTGGAAAAGGTATCTTAGATCCAGGAATTCCTAAATTCGGGTTTACAGCACATTAAACAGTGTATGAATCCTATGTTGTTTCCTAGATGTAGCCTAGAATGGTAAATGTGTGAAATACAAGGCAGAATACACTTGAAATAGAGATATAAACACATTTAGCAGCTTTGGAAAGCCTTACACTTCACTGAAATGTATCATTAAACTCTTTTACATATGTGAGAGACAAAATTCACGAGCTTTTCAGGTTCATAGCACTGTTTAGGTAGTTGTTTTTCCATGTTCCCAATGTTTATACCTGGACAAGAAGGATGAATGTTAGAAACTACAAGAAAAAATCAGTAATTCTGGAGAAATGACAATAAATAGATGAGAACTTGCATAGAACATGTACAAAACACTTCTCCAACTGAGTTGTTCATGGAGAAAACGTATCTTAGGTCCAGGAATTCCTAAATTTGGGTTTCGAACACATTAAACAGTGTATGAATCCTATGTTGTTTCCTTAAAGTACCTAGAATGGTAAATGTGTGAAATACAAGGCAGAATACACTTGAAATAGAGATATAAACACATTTAGCAGCTGTGGAAAGCCTTACACTTCACTGAAATGTATCATTAAACTCTTTTACATAGGTGAGAGACAAAATTCACGAGCTTTTCAGGTTCATAGCACTGTTTAGGTAGTTGTTTGTCCATGTTCCCAATGTTTATACCTGGGCAAGAAGGCCAAATGTTAGAAACTACAAGAAAACATCAGTAATTCTGGAAAAATGACAATAAATAGATGAGAACTCGCATAGAACATGTACAAAACACTTCTCCAAATGAGTTGTTCCTATAGAAAAGTTATCTTAGATCCTTGAATTCCTTAATTCGCGTTTAGAGCACATTAAACAGTGTATGAATCCTATGTTGTTTCCTTAAAGTAGCCTAGAATGGTAAATGTGTGAAATACAAGGCAGAATACACTTGAAATAGAGATATAAACACATTTAGCAGCTTTGGATAGCCTTACACTACACTGTAATGTATAATTGAACTGTATAACATAGGTGAGAGACAATGTTCCCGAGCTTTTCACGTTCATAACAGTGTTTACGTAGTTGTTTGTCCATGTTCCCAATGTTTATACCTGGGCAAGAAGGCCAAATGTGAGAAACTACAAGAAAACATCAGTAATTCTGGGAAAATGACAATAAATAGATGAGAACTCGCATAGAACATGTACAAAACACTTCTCCAATTGAGTTGTTCATGTAGAAAAGGTATCTTAGATCCAGGAATTCATTAATTCGTGTTTAGAGCACATTAAACAGTGTATGAATCCTATGTTGTTTCCTTAAAGAAGCCTAGAATGGGAAATTTGTGAAATACAAGGCAGAATACACTTGAAATAGAGATATAAACACATTTAGCAGCTTTGGAAAGCCTTACACTTCACTGAAATGTATCATTAAACTCTTTTACATAGGTGAGAGACAAAATTCACGAGCTTTTCAGGTTCATAGCACTCTTTAGGTAGTTGTTTTTCCATGTTCCCAATGTTTATACCTGGACAAGAAGGCTGAATGTTAGAAACTACAAGAACAAATCAGTAATTCTGGAAAAATGCCAATAAATAGATGAGAACTTGCATAGAACATTTAAAAACACTTCTCCAACTGAGTTGTTCATGTAGAAAAGGTATCTTAGGTCCAGGAATTCCTATATCCGGTTTTAGAGCTCATTAAACAGTGTATGAATCCTATGTTGTTTCCTAGATGTAGCCTAGAATGGTAAATGTGTGAAATACAAGGCAGAATACACTTGAAATAGAGATATAAACACATTTAGCAGCTGTGGAAAGCCTTACACTTCCCTGAAATGTATCATTAAACTCTTTTACATAGGTGAGAGACAAAATTCACGAGCTTTTCAGGTTCATAGCACTGTTTAGGTAGTTGTTTTTCATGTTCCCAATGTTTATACCTGGACAAGAAGGCTGAATGTTAGAAACTACAAGAAAAAATCAGTAATTCTGGAGAAATGACAATAAATAGATGAGAACTTGCATAGAACATGTACAAAACACTTCTCCAACTGAGTTGTTCATGTAGAAAAGGTATCTTAGGTCCAGGAATTCCTAAATTTGGGTTTTGACCGCATTAAACAGTGTATGAATCCCATGTTTTTTCCTTAAAGTACCTAGAATGGTAAATGTGTGAAATACAAGGCAGAATACACTTGAAATAGAGATATAAACACATTTAGCAGCTTTGGAAAGCCTTACACTTCACTGAAATGTATCATTAAACTCTTTTACATATGTGAGAGACAAAATTCACGAGCTTTTCAGGTTCATAGCACTGTTTAGGTAGTTGTTTTTCCATGTTCCCAATGTTTATACCTGGACAAGAATGCTGAATGTTAGAAACTACAAGAAAAAATCAGTAATTCTGGAGAAATGACAATAAATAGATGAGAACTTGCATAGAACATGTACAAAACACTTCTCCAACTGAGTTGTTCATGGAGAAAACGTATCTTAGGTCCAGGAATTCCTAAATTTGGGTTTCGAACACATTAAACAGTGTATGAATCCTATGTTGTTTCCTTAAAGTACCTAGAATGGTAAATGTGTGAAATACAAGGCAGAATACACTTGAAATAGAGATATAAACACATTTAGCAGCTGTGGAAAGCCTTACACTTCACTGAAATGTATCATTAAACTCTTTTACATAGGTGAGAGACAAAATTCACGAGCTTTTCAGGTTCATAGCACTGTTTAGGTAGTTGTTTGTCCATGTTCCCAATGTTTATACCTGGGCAAGAAGGCCAAATGTTAGAAACTACAAGAAAACATCAGTAATTCTGGAAAAATGACAATAAATAGATGAGAACTCGCATAGAACATGTACAAAACACTTCTCCAAATGAGTTGTTCCTATAGAAAAGTTATCTTAGATCCTTGAATTCCTTAATTCGCGTTTAGAGCACATTAAACAGTGTATGAATCCTATGTTGTTTCCTTAAAGTACCTAGAATGGTAAATGTGTGAAATACAAGGCAGAATACACTTGAAATAGAGATATAAACACATTTAGCAGCTTTGGAAAGCCTTACACTTCACTGAAAAGTGTCATTAAACTCTTTTACATAGGTGAGAGACAAAATTCACGAGCTTTTCAGGTTCATAGCACTTTAGGTAGTTGTTTTTCCATGATCCCAATGTTTATACCTGGACAAGAAGGCTGAATGTTATAAACTACAAGAAAAAATCAGTAATTCTGGAAAAATGACAATAAATAGATGAGAACTTGCATAGAACATGTACAAAACACTTCTCCAACTGAGTTGTTCATGTAGAAAAGGTATCTTAGGTCCAGGAATTCCTAAATTTGTGTTTCGACCACATTAAACAGTGTATGAATCCTATGTTGTTTCCTTAAAGTACCTAGAATGGTAAATGTGTGAAATACAAGGCACAGTACACTTGAAATAGAGATATAAACACATTAAGCAGCTGTGGAAAGCCTTACACTTCACTGAAATGTATCATTAAATTCTTTTACGTAGGTGAGAGACAAAATTAACGAGCTTTTTAGGTTCATAACAGTGTTTAGGTAGTTGTTTGTCCATGTTCCCAATATTTATACCTGGGCAAGAAGGCCAAATGTTAGAAACTACAAGAAAACATCAGTAATTCTGGGAAAATGACAATAAATAGATGAGAACTCATATAGACCATGTATAAAACACTTCTCCAATTGAGTTGTTCATGTGGAAAAGGTATCTTAGATCCAGGAATTCATTAATTCGTGTTTAGAGGTCATTAAACAGTGTATGAATCCTATGTTGTTTCCTTAAAGAAGCCTAGAATGGGAAATTTGTGAAATACAAGGCAGAATACACTTGAAATAGAGATATAAACACATTTAGCAGCTTTGGATAGCTTACACTACACTGTAATGTATAATTAAACTGTATAACATAGGTGAGAGACAATGTTCCCGAGCTTTTCAGGTTCATAACAGTGTTTAGGTAGTTGTTTGTCCATGTTCCCAATGTTTATACCTGGACAAGAAGGCCTAATGTTAGAAACTACAAGAAAACATCAGTAATTCTGGGAAAATGACAATAAATAGATGAGAACTCATATAGACCATGTATAAAACACTTCTCCAATTGAGTTGTTCATGTGTAAAAGGTATCTTAGATTCAGGAATTCCTAAATTCGGGTTTACAGCACATTAAACAGTGTATGAATCCTATGTTGTTTCATAGATGTAGCCTAGAATGGTAAATGTGTGAAATACAAGGCAGAATACACTTGAAATAGAGATATAAACACATTTAGCAGCTGTGGAAAGCCTTACACTTCACTGAAATGTATCATTAAACTCTTTTACATAGGTGAGAGACAAAATTCACGAGCTTTTCAGGTTCATAACAGTGTTTAGGTAGTTGTTTGTCTATGTTCCCAATGTTTATACCTGGGGAAGAAGGCCAAATGTTAGAAACTACAAGAAAACATCAGTAATTATGGGAAAATGACAATAAATACATGAGAACTCAAATAGACCATGTATAAAACACTTCTCCAATTGAGTTGTTCATGTAGAAAAGGTATCTTAGATCCAGGAATTCATTAATTCATGTTTAGAGTTCATTAAACAGTGTATGAATCCTATGTTGTTTCCTTAAAGAAGCCTAGAATGGTAAATGTGTGAAATACAAGGCAGAATACACTTGAAATAGAGATATAAACACATTTAGCAGCTTTGGATAGCCATACACTACACTGTAATATATAATTGAACTGTATAACATAGTTGAGAGACAATGTTGCCGAGCTTTTCAGGTTCATTACAGTGTTTAGGTAGTTGTTTGTCCATGTTCCCAATGTTTATACCTGGGCAAGAAGGCCAAATGTTAGAAACTACAAGAAAACATCAGTAATTCTGGGAAAATGACAATAAATAGATGAGAACTCATATAGACCATGTATAAAACACTTCTCCAATTGAGTTGTTCATGTGGAAAAGGTATCTTAGATCCAGGAATTCATTAATTCGTGTTTAGAGCACATTAAACAGTGTATGAATCCTATGTTGTTTCCTTAAAGAAGCCTAGAATGGGAAATTTGTGAAATACAAGGCAGAATACACTTGAAATAGAGATATAAACACATTTAGCAGCTTTGGAAAGCCTTACACTTCACTGAAATGTATCATTAAACTCTTTTACATAGGTGAGAGACAAAATTCACGAGCTTTTCAGGTTCATAGCACTCTTTAGGTAGTTGTTTTTCCATGTTCCCAATGTTTATACCTGGACAAGAAGGCTGAATGTTAGAAACTACAAGAACAAATCAGTAATTCTGGAAAAATGCCAATAAATAGATGAGAACTTGCATAGAACATTTAAAAACACTTCTCCAACTGAGTTGTTCATGTAGAAAAGGTATCTTAGGTCCAGGAATTCCTATATCCGCTTTTAGAGCTCATTAAACAGTGTATGAATCCTATGTTGTTTCCTAGATGTAGCCTAGAATGGTAAATGTGTGAAATACAAGGCAGAATACACTTGAAATAGAGATATAAACACATTTAGCAGCTGTGGAAAGCCTTACACTTCACTGAAATGTATCATTAAACTCTTTTACATAGGTGAGAGACAAAATTCACGAGCTTTTCAGGTTCATAGCACTGTTTAGGTAGTTGTTTTTCATGTTCCCAATGTTTATACCTGGACAAGAAGGCTGAATGTTAGAAACTACAAGAAAAAATCAGTAATTCTGGAGAAATGACAATAAATAGATGAGAACTTGCATAGAACATGTACAAAACACTTCTCCAACTGAGTTGTTCATGTAGAAAAGGTATCTTAGGTCCAGGAATTCCTAAATTTGGGTTTTGACCGCATTAAACAGTGTATGAATCCCATGTTTTTTCCTTAAAGTACCTAGAATGGTAAATGTGTGAAATACAAGGCAGAATACACTTGAAATAGAGATATAAACACATTTAGCAGCTTTGGAAAGCCTTACACTTCACTGAAAAGTGTCATTAAACTCTTTTACATAGGTGAGAGACAAAATTCACGAGCTTTTCAGGTTCATAGCACTTTAGGTAGTTGTTTTTCCATGTTCCCAATGTTTATACCTGGACAAGAAGGCTGAATGTTAGAAACTACAAGAAAAAATCAGTAATTCTGGAAAAATGACAATAAATAGATGAGAACTTGCATAGAACATGTACAAAACACTTCTCCAACTGAGTTGTTCATGTAGAAAAGGTATCTTAGGTCCAGGAATTCCTAAATTTGTGTTTCGACCACATTAAACAGTGTATGAATCCTATGTTGTTTCCTTAAAGTACCTAGAATGGTAAATGTGTGAAATACAAGGCACAGTACACTTGAAATAGAGATATAAACACATTAAGCAGCTGTGGAAAGCCTTACACTTCACTGAAATGTATCATTAAATTCTTTTACGTAGGTGAGAGACAAAATTAACGAGCTTTTCAGGTTCATAACAGTGTTTAGGTAGTTGTTTGTCCATGTTCCCAATATTTATACCTGGGCAAGAAGGCCAAATGTTAGAAACTACAAGAAAACATCAGTAATTCTGGGAAAATGACAATAAATAGATGAGAACTCATATAGACCATGTATAAAACACTTCTCCAATTGAGTTGTTCATGTGGAAAAGGTATCTTAGATCCAGGAATTCATTAATTCGTGTTTAGAGGTCATTAAACAGTGTATGAATCCTATGTTGTTTCCTTAAAGAAGCCTAGAATGGGAAATTTGTGAAATACAAGGCAGAATACACTTGAAATAGAGATTTAAACACATTTAGCAGCTTTGGATAGCTTACACTACACTGTAATGTATAATTAAACTGTATAACATAGGTGAGAGACAATGTTCCCGAGCTTTTCAGGTTCATAACAGTGTTTAGGTAGTTGTTTGTCCATGTTCCCAATGTTTATACCTGGACAAGAAGGCCTAATGTTAGAAACTACAAGAAAACATCAGTAATTCTGGGAAAATGACAATAAATAGATGAGAACTCATATAGACCATGTATAAAACACTTCTCCAATTGAGTTGTTCATGTGTAAAAGGTATCTTAGATTCAGGAATTCCTAAATTCGGGTTTACAGCACATTAAACAGTGTATGAATCCTATGTTGTTTCATAGATGTAGCCTAGAATGGTAAATGTGTGAAATACAAGGCAGAATACACTTGAAATAGAGATATAAACACATTTAGCAGCTGTGGAAAGCCTTACACTTCACTGAAATGTATCATTAAACTCTTTTACATAGGTGAGAGACAAAATTCACGAGCTTTTCAGGTTCATAACAGTGTTTAGGTAGTTGTTTGTCTATGTTCCCAATGTTTATACCTGGGGAAGAAGGCCAAATGTTAGAAACTACAAGAAAACATCAGTAATTATGGGAAAATGACAATAAATACATGAGAACTCAAATAGACCATGTATAAAACACTTCTCCAATTGAGTTGTTCATGTAGAAAAGGTATCTTAGATCCAGGAATTCATTAATTCATGTTTAGAGTTCATTAAACAGTGTATGAATCCTATGTTGTTTCCTTAAAGAAGCCTAGAATGGTAAATGTGTGAAATACAAGGCAGAATACACTTGAAATAGAGATATAAACACATTTAGCAGCTTTGGATAGCCATACACTACACTGTAATATATAATTGAACTGTATAACATAGTTGAGAGACAATGTTGCCGAGCTTTTCAGGTTCATTACAGTGTTTAGGTAGTTGTTTGTCCATGTTCCCAATGTTTATACCTGGGCAAGAAGGCCAAATGTTAGAAACTACAAGAAAACATCAGTAATTCTGGGAAAATGACAATAAATAGATGAGAACTCATATAGACCATGTATAAAACACTTCTCCAATTGAGTTGTTCATGTGGAAAAGGTATCTTAGATCCAGGAATTCATTAATTCGTGTTTAGAGGTCATTAAACAGTGTATGAATCCTATGTTGTTTCCTTAAAGAAGCCTAGAATGGGAAATGTGTGAAATACAAGGCAGAATACACTTGAAATAGAGATATAAACACATTTAGCAGCTTTGGAAAGCCTTACACTTCACTGAAAGGTATCATTAAACTCTTTTACATAGGTGAGAGACAAAATTCACGAGCTTTTCAGGTTCATAGCACTGTTTAGGTAGTTGTTTGTCCATGTAACCAATGTTTATACCTGGACAAGAAGGCTGAATGTTAGAAACTACAAGAAAAAATCAGTAATTCTGGAAAAATGACAATAAATAGATGAGAACTTGCATAGAACATGTACAAAACACTTCTCCAACTGAGTTGTTCATGTAGAAAAGGTATCTTAGGTCCAGGAATTCCTAAATTGGGGTCTACAGCACATTAAACAGTGTATGAATCCTATGTTGTTTCCTAGATGTAGCCTAGAATGGTAAATGTGTGAAATACAAGGCAGAATACACTTGAAATAGAGATATAAACACATTTAGCAGCTGTGGAAAGCCTTACACTTCACTGAAATGTATCATTAAACTCTTTTACATAGGTGAGAGACAAAATTCACGAGCTTTTCAGGTTCATAGCACTGTTTAGGTAGTTGTTTTTCCACGTTCCCAATGTTTACACCTGGACAAGAAGGCTGAATGTTAGAAACTACAAGAAAAAATCAGTAATTCTGGAAAAATGACAATAAATAGATGAGAACTTGCATAGAACATTTAAAAAACACTTCTCCAACTGAGTTGTTCATGTAGAAAAGGTATCTTAGGTCCAGGAATTCCTAAATTTGGGTTTCGACCACATTAAACAGTGTATGAATCCTATGTTGTTTCCTTAAAGTACCTAGAATGGTAAATGTGTGAAATACAAGGCAGAATACACTTGAAATAGAGATATAAACACATTTAGCAGCTGTGGAAAGCCTTACACTTCACTGAAATGTATCATTAAACTCTTTTACATAGGTGAGAGACAAAATTCACGAGCTTTTCAGGTTCATAACAGTGTTTAGGTAGTTGTTTGTCCATGTTCCCAATGTTTATACCTGGACAAGAAGGCCTAATGTTAGAAACTACAAGAAAACATCAGTAATTCTGGGAAAATGACAATAAATAGATGTGAACTCGCATAGAACATGTACAAAACACTTCTCCAACTGAGTTGTTCATGTAGAAAAGGTATCTTAGGTCCAGGAATTCCTAAATTCGGGTTTAGAGCACATTAAACAGTGTATGAATCCTATGTTGTTTCCTAGATGTAGCCTAGAATGGTAAATGTGTGAAATACAAGGCAGAATACACTTGAAATAGAGATATAAACACATTTAGCAGCTTTGGATAGCCATACACTACACTGTAATGTATAATTAAACTGTATAACATAGTTGAGAGACAATGTTGCCGAGCTTTTCAGGTTCATAACAGTGTTTAGGTAGTTGTTTGTCCATGTTCCCAATATTTATACCTGGGCAAGAAGGCCAAATGTTAGAAACTACAAGAAAACATCAGTAATTCTGGGAAAATGACAATAAATAGATGAGAACTCATATAGACCATGTATAAAACACTTCTCCAATTGAGTTGTTCATGTGGAAAAGGTATCTTAGATCCAGGAATTCATTAATTCGTGTTTAGAGGTCATTAAACAGTGTATGAATCCTATGTTGTTTCCTTAAAGAAGCCTAGAATGGGAAATTTGTGAAATACAAGGCAGAATACACTTGAAATAGAGATTTAAACACATTTAGCAGCTTTGGATAGCTTACACTACACTGTAATGTATAATTAAACTGTATAACATAGGTGAGAGACAATGTTCCCGAGCTTTTCAGGTTCATAACAGTGTTTAGGTAGTTGTTTGTCCATGTTCCCAATGTTTATACCTGGACAAGAAGGCCTAATGTTAGAAACTACAAGAAAACATCAGTAATTCTGGGAAAATGACAATAAATAGATGAGAACTCATATAGACCATGTATAAAACACTTCTCCAATTGAGTTGTTCATGTGTAAAAGGTATCTTAGATTCAGGAATTCCTAAATTCGGGTTTACAGCACATTAAACAGTGTATGAATCCTATGTTGTTTCATAGATGTAGCCTAGAATGGTAAATGTGTGAAATACAAGGCAGAATACACTTGAAATAGAGATATAAACACATTTAGCAGCTGTGGAAAGCCTTACACTTCACTGAAATGTATCATTAAACTCTTTTACATAGGTGAGAGACAAAATTCACGAGCTTTTCAGGTTCATAACAGTGTTTAGGTAGTTGTTTGTCTATGTTCCCAATGTTTATACCTGGGGAAGAAGGCCAAATGTTAGAAACTACAAGAAAACATCAGTAATTATGGGAAAATGACAATAAATACATGAGAACTCAAATAGACCATGTATAAAACACTTCTCCAATTGAGTTGTTCATGTAGAAAAGGTATCTTAGATCCAGGAATTCATTAATTCATGTTTAGAGTTCATTAAACAGTGTATGAATCCTATGTTGTTTCCTTAAAGAAGCCTAGAATGGTAAATGTGTGAAATACAAGGCAGAATACACTTGAAATAGAGATATAAACACATTTAGCAGCTTTGGATAGCCATACACTACACTGTAATATATAATTGAACTGTATAACATAGTTGAGAGACAATGTTGCCGAGCTTTTCAGGTTCATTACAGTGTTTAGGTAGTTGTTTGTCCATGTTCCCAATGTTTATACCTGGGCAAGAAGGCCAAATGTTAGAAACTACAAGAAAACATCAGTAATTCTGGGAAAATGACAATAAATAGATGAGAACTCATATAGACCATGTATAAAACACTTCTCCAATTGAGTTGTTCATGTGGAAAAGGTATCTTAGATCCAGGAATTCATTAATTCGTGTTTAGAGGTCATTAAACAGTGTATGAATCCTATGTTGTTTCCTTAAAGTACCTAGAATGGTAAATGTGTGAAATACAAGGCAGAATACACTTGAAATAGAAATATAAACACATTTAGCAGCTTTGGACAGCCTTACACTTCACTGAAATGTATCATTAAACTCTTTTACATAGGTGAGAGACAAAATTCACGAGCTTTTCAGGTTCATAGCACTGTTTAGGTAGTTGTTTTTCCACGTTCCCAATGTTTACACCTGGACAAGAAGGCTGAATGTTAGAAACTACAAGAAAAAATCAGTAATTCTGGAAAAATGACAATAAATAGATGAGAACTTGCATAAAACATGTACAAAACACTTCTCCAACTGAGTTGTTCATGTAGAAAAGGTATCTTAGGTCCAGGAATTCCTAAATTTGGGTTTCGACCACATTAAACAGTGTATGAATCCTATGTTGTTTCCTTAAAGTACCTAGAATGGTAAATGTGTGAAATACAAGGCAGAATACACTTGAAATAGAGATATAAACACATTTAGCAGCTTTGGAAAGCCTTACACTACACTGAAATGTATCATTAAACTGTATAACATAGGTGAGAGACAATGTTACTGAGCTTTTCAGGTTCATAACAGTGTTTAGGTAGTTGTTTGTCCATGTTCCCAATGTTTATACCTGGACAAGAAGGCCGAATGTTAGAAACTACAAGAAAACATCAGTAATTCTGGGAAAATGACAATGAATAGATGAGAACTCGCATAGAACATGTACAAAACACTTCTCCCACTGAGTTGTTCCTATAGAAAAGGTATCGTAGATCCAGGAATTCATTAATTCGCGTTTAGAGCACATTAAACAGTGTATGAATCCTATGTTGTTCCTTAAAGTAGCCTAGAATGGTAAATGTGTGAAATACAAGGCAGAATACACTTGAAATAGAGATATAAACACATTTAGCAGCTTTGGATAGCCTTACACTACACTGTAATGTATAATTAAACTGTATAACATAGGTGAGAGACAATGTTCCCGAGCTTTTCAGGTTCATAACAGTGTTTAGGTAGTTGTTTGTCCATGTTCCCAATGTTTATACCTGGACAAGAAGGCCTAATGTTAGAAACTACAAGAAAACATCAGTAATTCTGGGAAAATGACAATAAATAGATGAGAACTTGCATAGAACATTTAAAAACACTTCTCCAACTGAGTTGTTCATGTAGGAAAGGTATCTTAGGTCCATTAATTCCTAAATTCGGGTTTTGAGCACATTAAACAGTGTATAAATCCTATGTTGTTTCCTAGATGTAGCCTAGAATGGTAAATGAGTGAAATACAAGGCAGAATACACTTGAAATAGAGATATAAACACATTTAGCAGCTTTGGAAAGCCTTACACTACACTGAAATGTATCATTAAACTGTATAACATAGGTGAGAGACAATGTTCCTGAGCTTTTCAGGTTCATAACAGCGTTTAGGTAGTTGTTTGTCCATGTTCCCAATGTTTATACCTGGACAAGAAGGCCGAATGTTAGAAACTACAAGAAAACACCAGTAATTCTGGGAAAATGACAATAAATAGATGAGAACTTGCAGAGAACATGTACAAAACACTTCTCCAACTGAGTTGTTCCTATAGAAAAGTTATCTTAGATCCATGAATTCCTTAATTCGGGTTTAGAGCACATTAAACAGTGTATGAATCCTATGTTGTTTCCTGGATGTAGCCTAGAATGGTAAATGTGTGAAATACAAGGCAGAATACACTTGAAATAGAAATATAAACACATTTAGCAGCTTTGGACAGCCTTACACTTCACTGAAATGTATCATTAAACTCTTTTACATAGGTGAGAGACAAAATTCACGAGCTTTTCAGGTTCATAGCAGTGTTTAGGTAGTTGTTTTTCCACGTTCCCAATGTTTACACCTGGACAAGAAGGCTGAATGTTAGAAACTACAAGAAAAAATCAGTAATTCTGGAAAAATGACAATAAATAGATGAGAACTTGCATAGAACATGTACAAAACATTTCTCCAACTGAGTTGTTCATGTAGAAAAGGTATCTTAGGTCCAGGAATTCCTAAATTTGGGTTCGACCACATTAAACAGTGTATGAATCCTATGTTGTTTCCTTAAAAGTACCTAGAATGGTAAATGTGTGAAATACAAGGCAGAATACACTTGAAATAGAGATATAAACACATTTAGCAGCTTTGGAAAGCCTTACACTACACTGAAATGTATCATTAAACTGTATAACATAGGTGAGAGACAATGTTCCTGAGCTTTTCAGGTTCATAACAGTGTTTAGGTAGTTGTTTGTTTATGTTCCCAATGTTTATACCTGGACAAGAAGGCCGAATGTTAGAAACTACAAGATAACATCAGTAATTATGGGAAAATGACAATAAATAGATGAGAACTCGCATAGAACATGTACAAAACACTTCTCCAACTGAGTTGTTCCTATAGAAAAGTTATCTTAGATCCATGAATTCCTTAATTCGCGTTTAGAGCACATTAAACAGTGTATGAATCCTATGTTGTTTCCTTAAAGTACCTAGAATGGTAAATGTGTGAAATACAAGGCAGAATACACTTGAAATAGAGATATAAACACATTTAGCAGCTTTGGAAAGCCTTACACTTCACTGAAATGTATCATTAAACTCTTTTATATAGGTGAGAGACAAAATTCACGAGCTTTTCAGGTTCATAACAGTGTTTAGGTAGTTGTTTGTCCATGTTCCCAATGTTTATACCTGGGCAAGAAGGCCAAATGTTATGAAACTACAAGAAAACATCAGTAATTCTGGGAAAATGACAATAAATAGATGAGAACTCATATAGACCATGTATAAAACACTTCTCCAATTGAGTTGTTCATGTAGAAAAGGTATCTTAGATCCAGGAATTCATTAATTCGTGTTTAGAGCACATTAAACAGTGTATGAATCCTATGTTGTTTCCTTAAAGAAGCCTAGAATGGTAAATGTGTGAAATACAAGGCAGAATACACTTGAAATAGAGATATAAACACATTTAGCAGCTTTGGAAAGCCTTACACTTCATTGAAATGTATCATTAAACTCTTTTACATAGGTGAGAGACAAAATTCACGAGCTTTTCAGGTTCATAGCACTGTTTAGGTAGTTGTTTTTCCATGTTCCCAATGTTTATACCTGGACAAGAAGGCTGAATGTTAGAAACTACAAGAACAAATCAGTAATTCTGGAAAAATGACAATAAATAGATGAGACCTTGCATAGAACAGGTACAAAACACTTCTCCAACTGAGTTGTTCATGTAGAAAAGGTATCTTAGGTCCAGGAATTCCTAAATTTGGGTTATGTCCACATTAAACAGTGTATGAATCCTATGTTGTTTCCTTAAAGTACCTAGAATGGTAAATGTGTGAAATACAAGGCAGAATACACTTGAAATAGAGATATAAACACATTTAGCAGCTTTGGATAGCCTTACACTACACTGTAATGTATAATTAAACTGTATAACATAGGTGAGAGACAATGTTCCCGAGCTTTTCACGTTCATAATAGTGTTTAGGTAGTTGTTTGTCCATGTTCCCAATGTTTATACCTGGACAAGAAGGCCTAATGTGAGAAACTACAAGAAAACATCAGTAATTCTGGGAAAATGACAATAAATAGATGAGAACTTGCATAGAACATTTAAAAACACTTCTCCAACTTAGTTGTTCATGTAGAAAAGGTATCTTAGGTCCAGGAAATCCTTAATTCGGGATCAGAGCACATTAAACAGTGTATGAATCCTATGTTGTTTCCTAGATGTAGCCTAGAATGGTAAATGTGTACAATACAAGGCAGAAATACACTTGAAATAGAGAGATAAACACATTTAGCAGCTGTGGAAAGCCTTACACTGCACTGAAATGTATCATTAAACTCTTTTACATAGGTGAGAGACAAAATTCACGAGCTTTTCAGGTTCATAACAGTGTTTAGGTAGTTGTTTGTCCATGTTCCCAATGTTTATACCTGGGCAAGAAGGCCAAATGTTAGAAACTACAAGAAACATCAGTAATTCTGGGAAAATGACAATAAATAGATGAGAACTCATATAGACCATGGTATAAAACACTTCTCCAATTGAGTTGTTCATGTAGAAAAGGTATCTTAGATCCAGGAATTCATTAATTCGTGTTTAGAGCACATTAAACAGTGTATGAATCCTATGTTGTTTCCTAGATGTAGCCTAGAATGGTAAATGTGTGAAATACAAGGCAGAATACACTTGAAATAGAGATATAAACACATTTAGCAGCTGTGGAAAGCCTTACACTTCACTGAAATGTATCATTAAACTGTATAACATAGGTGAGAGACAATGTTCCTGAGCTTTTCATGTTCTTAGCACTGTTTAGGTAGTTGTTTTTCCATGTTCCCAATGTTTATACCTGGACAAGAAGGCTGGAATGTTAGAAACTACAAGAACAAATCAGTAATTCTGGAAAAATGACAAAAAATAGATGAGAACTTGCATAGAACATGTACAAAACACTTCTCCAACTGAGTTGTTCATGTAGAAAAGGTATCTTAGGTCCAGGAATTCCTAAATTTGGGTTTTGACCACATTAAACAGTGTATGAATCCTATGTTGTTTCCTTAAAGTACCTAGAATGGTAAATGTGTGAAATACAAGGCAGAATACACTTGAAATAGAGATATAAACACATTTAGCAGCTTTGGAAAGCCTTACACTACACTGAAATGTATCATTAAACTGTATAACATAGGTGAGAGACAATGTTCCCGAGCTTTTCACGTTCATAACAGTGTTTAGGTAGTTGTTTGTCCATGTTCCCAATGTTTATACCTGGACAAGAAGGCCTAATGTTAGAAACTACAATAAAACATCAGTAATTCTGGGAAAATGACAATAAATAGATGAGAACTTGCATAGAACATTTAAAAACACTTCTCCAACTGAGTTGTTCATGTAGAAAAGGTATCTTAGGTCCAGGAATTCCTTAATTCGGGTTTAGAGCACATTAAACAGTGTATGAATCCTATGTTGTTTCGTAGATGTAGCCTAGAATGGTAAATGTGTACAATACAAGCAGAATACACTTGAAATAGAGATATAAACACATTTAGCAGCTGTGGAAAGCCTTACACTTCACTGAAATGTATCATTAAACTCTTTTACATAGGTGAGAGACAAAATTCACGAGCTTTTCAGGTTCATAACAGTGTTTAGGTAGTTGTTTGTCCATGTTCCCAATGTTTATACCTGGACAAGAAGGCCTAATGTTAGAACCTACAAGAAAACATCAGTAATTCTGGGAAAATGACAATAAATAGATGAGAACTTGCATAGAACATTTAAAAACACTTCTCCAACTGAGTTGTTCATGTAGAAAAGGTTTCTTAGGTCCAGGAATTCCTTAATTCGGGTTTAGAGCACATTAAACAGTGTATGAATCCTATGTTGTTTCCTAGATGTAGCCTAGAATGGTAAATGTGTGAAATACAAGGCAGAATACACTTGAAATAGAGATATAAACACATTTAGCAGCTGTGGAAAGCCTTACACTTCACTGAAATGTATCATTAAACTGTATAACATAGGTGAGAGACAATGTTCCTGAGCTTTTCAGGTTCTTAGCACTGTTTAGGTAGTTGTTTTTCCATGTTCCCAATGTTTATACCTGGACAAGAAGGCTGAATGTTAGAAACTACAAGAACAAATCAGTAATTCTGGAAAAATGACAAAAAATAGATGAGAACTTGCATAGAACATGTACAAAACACTTCTCCAACTGAGTTGTTCATGTAGAAAAGGTATCTTAGGTCCAGGAATTCCTAAATTTGGTTTTGACCACATTAAACAGTGTATGAATCCTATGTTGTTTCCTTAAAGTACCTAGAATGGTAAATGTGTGAAATACAAGGCAGAATACACTTGAAATAGAGATATAAACACATTTAGCAGCTTTGGAAAGCCTTACACTACACTGAAATGTATCATTAAACTGTATAACATAGGTGAGAGACAATGTTCCCGAGCTTTTCACGTTCATAACAGTGTTTAGGTAGTTGTTTGTCCATGTTCCCAATGTTTATACCTGGACAAGAAGGCCTAATGTTAGAAACTACAATAAAACATCAGTAATTCTGGAAAATGACAATAAATAGATGAGAACTTGCATAGAACATTTAAAAACACTTCTCCAACTGAGTTGTTCATGTAGAAAAGGTATCTTAGGTCCAGGAATTCCTTAATTCGGGTTTAGAGCACATTAAACAGTGTATGAATCCTATGTTGTTTCGTAGATGTAGCCTAGAATGGTAAATGTGTACAATACAAGGCAGAATACACTTGAAATAGAGATATAAACACATTTAGCAGCTGTGAAAGCCTTACACTTCAACTGAAATGTATCATTAAACTCTTTTACATAGGTGAGAGACAAAATTCACGAGCTTTTCAGGTTCATAACAGTGTTTAGGTAGTTGTTTGTCCATGTTCCCAATGTTTATACCTGGACAAGAAGGCCTAATGTTAGAACCTACAAGAAAACATCAGTAATTCTGGGAAAATGACAATAAATAGATGAGAACTTGCATAGAACATTTAAAAACACTTCTCCAACTGAGTTGTTCATGTAGAAAAGGTTTCTTAGGTCCAGGAATTCCTTAATTCGGGTTTAGAGCACATTAAACAGTGTATGAATCCTATGTTGTTTCCTAGATGTAGCCTAGAATGGTAAATGTGTGAAATACAAGGCAGAATACACTTGAAATAGAGATATAAACACATTTAGCAGCTGTGGAAAGCCTTACACTTCAGTGAAATGTATCATTAAAACTGTATAACATAGGTGAGAGACAATGTTCCTGAGCTTTTCAGGTTCTTAGCACTGTTTAGGTAGTTGTTTTCCATGTTCCCAATGTTTATACCTGGACAAGAAGGCTGAATGTTAGAAACTACAAGAACAAATCAGTAATTCTGGAAAAATGACAATAAATAGATGAGAACTTGCATAGAACATGTACAAACACTTCTCCAACTGAGTTTGTTCATGTAGAAAAGGTATCTTAGGTCCAGGAATTCCTAAATTTGGGTTTTGACCACATTAAACAGTGTATGAATCCTATGTTGTTTCCTTAAAGTACCTAGAATGGTAAATGTGTGAAATACAAGGCAGAATACACTTGAAATAGAGATATAAACACATTTAGCAGCTTTGGAAAGCCTTACACTACACTGAAATGTATCATTAAACTGTATAACATAGGTGAGAGACAATGTTCCCGAGCTTTTCACGTTCATAACAGTGTTTAGGTAGTTGTTTGTCCATGTTCCCAATGTTTATACCTGGAAAAGAAGGCCTAATGTTAGAAACTACAATAAAACATCAGTAATTCTGGGAAAATGACAATAAATAGATGAGAACTTGCATAGAACATTTAAAAACACTTCTCCAACTGAGTTGTTCATGTAGAAAAGGTATCTTAGGTCCAAGGAATTCCTTAATTCGGGTTTAGAGCACATTAAACAGTGTATGAATCCTATGTTGTTTCGTAGATGTAGCCTAGAATGGTAAATGTGTACAATACAAGGCAGAATACACTTGAAATAGAGATATAAACACATTTTAGCAGCTGTGGAAAGCCTTACACTTCACTGAAATGTATCATTAAACTCTTTTACATAGGTGAGAGACAAAATTCACGAGCTTTTCAGGTTCATAACAGTGTTTAGGTAGTTGTTTGTCCATGTTCCCAATGTTTATACCTGGACAAGAAGGCCTAATGTTAGAACCTACAAGAAAACATCAGTAATTCTGGAAAATGACAATAAATAGATGAGAACTTGCATAGAACATTTAAAAACACTTCTCCAACTGAGTTGTTCATGTAGAAAAGGTTTCTTAGGTCCAGGAATTCCTTAATTCGGGTTTAGAGCACATTAAACAGTGTATGAATCTTATGTTGTTTCCTAGATGTAGCCTAGAATGGTAAATGTGTACAATACAAGGCAGAAAACACTTGAAATAGAGATATAAACACATTTAGCAGCTGTGGAAAGCCTTACACTTCACTGAAATGTATCATTAAACTCTTTTACATAGGTGAGAGACAAAATTCACGAGCTTTTCTGGTTCATAAACAGTGTTTAGGTAGTTGTTTGTCCATGTTCCCAATGTTTATACCTGGGCAAGAAGGCCAAATGTTAGAAACTACAAGAAAACATCAGTAATTCTGGGAAAATGACAATAAATAGATGAGAAAACATATAGACCATGTACAAAACACTTCTCCAACTGAGTTGTTCATGTAGAAAAGGTATCTTAGGTCCAGGAATTCCTAAATTTGGGTTTCGACCACATTAAACAGTGTATGAATCCTATGTTGTTTCCTTAAAGAAGCCTAGAATGGTAAATGTGTGATATACAAGGCAGAATACACTTGAAAATAGAGATATAAACACATTTAGCAGCTTTGGAAAGCCTTACACTTCACTGAAATGTATCATTAAACTCTTTTACATAGGTGAGAGTCAAAATTCACGAGCTTTTTCAGGTTCATAGCACTGTTTAGGTAGTTGTTTTTCCATGTTCCCAATGTTTATACCTGGACAAGAAGCTGAATGTTAGAAACTACAAGAACAAATCAGTAATTCTGAAAAATGACAATAAATAGATGAGAACTTGCATAGAACATGTACAAAACACTTCTCCAGCTGAGTTGTTCATGTAGAAAAGGTATCTTAGGTCCAGGAATTTCCTAAATTTGGGTTTTGACCACATTAAACAGTGTATGAATCCTATGTTGTTTCCTTAAAGTACCTAGAATGGTAAATGTGTGAAATACAAGGCAGAATACACTTGAAATAGAGATATAAACACATTTAGCAGCTTTGGAAAGCCTTACACTACACTGAAATGTATCATTAAACTGTATAACATAGGTGAGAGACAATGTTCCCGAGCTTTTCACGTTCATAACAGTCTTTAGGTAGTTGTTTGTCCATGTTCCCTATGTTTATACCTGGACAAGAAGGCCTAATGTTAGAAACTACAATAAAACATCAGTAATTCTGGGAAAATGACAATAAATAGATGAGAACTTGCATAGAACATTTAAAAACACTTCTCCAACTGAGTTGTTCATGTAGAAAAGGTATCTTAGGTCCAGGAATTCCTTAATTCGGGTTTAGAGCACATTAAACAGTGTATGAATCCTATGTTGTTTCGTAGATGTAGCCTAGAATGGTAAATGTGTACAATACAGGCAGAATACACTTGAAATAGAGATATAAACACATTTAGCAGCTGTGGAAAGCCTTACACTTAACTGAAATGTATCATTAAACTCTTTTACATAGGTGAGAGACAAAATTCACGAGCTTTTCAGGTTCATAACAGTGTTTAGGTAGTTGTTTGTCCATGTTCCCAATGTTTATACCTGGGAAAGAAGGCCAAATGTTAGAAACTACAAGAAACATCAGTAATTCTGGGAAAATGAGAATAAATAGATGAGAACTTGCATAGAACATTTAAAAACACTTCTCCAACTGAGTTGTTCATGTAGAAAAGGTATCTTAGGTCCAGGAATTCCTTAATTCTCGGGTTTAGAGCACATTAAACAGTTTATGAATCCTATGTTGTTTCCTAGATGTAGCCTAGAATGGTAAATGTGTACAATACAAGGCAGAATACACTTGAAATAGAGATATAAACACATTTAGCAGCTGTGGAAAGCCTTACACTTCACTGAATGTATCATTAAACTCTTTTACATAGGTGAGAGACAAAATTCACGAGCTTTTCAGGTTCATAACAGTGTTTAGGTAGTTTGTTTGTCCATGTTCCCATGTTTATACCTGGACAAGAAGGCCAAATGTTAGAAACTACAAGAAAACATCAGTAATTCTGGGAAAATGACAATAAATAGATGAGAACTCATATAGACCATGTATAAAACACTTCTCCAATTGAGTTGTTCATGTAGAAAAGGTATCTTAGATCCAAGGAATTCATTAATTCGTGTTTAGAGCACATTAAACAGTGTATGAATCCTATGTTGTTTCCTTAAAGAAGCCTAGAATGGTAAATGTGTGAAATACAAGGCAGAATACACTTGAAATAGAGATATAAACACATTTAGCAGCTTTTGGAAAGCCTTACACTTCACTGAAATGTATCATTAAACTCTTTTACATAGGTGAGAGTCAAAATTCACGAGCTTTTCAGGTTCATAGCACTGTTTAGGTAGTTGTTTTTCCATGTTCCCAATGTTTATACCTGGACAAGAAGGCTGAATGTTAGAAACTACAAGAAAAAATCAGTAATTCTGGAAAAATGACAATAAATAGATGAGAACTTGCATAGAACATGTACAAAACACTTCTCCAACTGAGTTGTTCATGTACAAAAGGTATCTTAGGTCCAGGAATTCCTAAATTTGGGTTTTGACCACATTAAACAGTGTATGAATCCTATGTTGTTTCCTTAAAGTACCTAGAATGGTAAATGTGTGAAATACAAGGCAGAATACACTTGAAATAGAGATATGAACACATTTAGCAGCTTTGGAAAGCCTTACACTACACTGAAATGTATCATTAAACTGTATAACATAGGTGAGAGACAATGTTCCTGACCTTTTCAGGTTCATAACAGTGTTTAGGTAGTTGTTTGTCCTTGTTCCCAATGTTTATACCTGGACAAGAAGGCCGAATGTTAGAAACTACAAGAAAACATCAGTAATTCTGGGAAAATGACAATAAATAGATGCGAACTCGCATAGAACATGTACAAAACACTTCTCCAACTGAGTTGTTCATGTAGAAAAGGTATCTTAGGTCCAGGAATTCCTAAATTTTGGTTTCGACCACATTAAACAGTGTATGAATCCTATGTTGTTTCCTTAAAGTACCTAGAATGGTAAATGTGTGAAATACAAGGCAGAATACACTTGAAATAGAAATATAAACACATTTAGCAGCTTTGGACAGCCTTACACTTCACTGAAATGTATCATTAAACTCTTTTACATAGGTGAGAGACAAAATTCACGAGCTTTTCAGGTTCATAGCACTGTTTAGGTAGTTGTTTTTCCACGTTCCCAATGTTTACACCTGGACAAGAAGGCTGAATGTTAGAAACTACAAGAAAAAATCAGTAATTCTGGAAAAATGACAATAAATAGATGAGAACTTGCATAGAACATGTACAAAACACTTCTCCAACTGAGTTGTTCATGTACAAAAGGTATCTTAGGTCCAGGAATTCCTAGATTTGGGTTTTGACCACATTAAACAGTGTATGAATCCTATGTTGTTTCCTTAAAGTACCTAGAATGGTAAATGTGTGAAATACAAGGCAGAATACACTTGAAATAGAGATATGAACACATTTAGCAGCTTTGGAAAGCCTTACACTACACTGAAATGTATCATTAAACTGTATAACATAGGTGAGAGACAATGTTCCTGACCTTTTCAGGTTCATAACAGTGTTTAGGTAGTTGTTTGTCCATGTTCCCAATGTTTATACCTGGACAAGAAGGCCGAATGTTAGAAACTACAAGAAAACATCAGTAATTCTGGGAAAATGACAATAAATAGATGCGAACTCGCATAGAACATGTACAAAACACTTCTCCAACTGTGTTGTTCATGTAGAAAAGGTATCTTAGGTCCAGGAATTCCTAAATTTTGGTTTCGACCACATTAAATAGTGTATGAATCCTATGTTGTTTCCTTAAAGTACCTAGAATGGTA
>CAVNZX010000116.1:0-70763 GCA_963693515.1 Pipistrellus nathusii
TGTTAGAAACTACAAGAAAACATCAGTAATTCTGGGAAAATGACAATAAATAGATGAGAACTCGCATAGAACATGTACAAAACACTTCTCCAACTGAGTTGTTCCTATAGAAAAGTTATCTTAGATCCATGAATTCCTTAATTCGCGTTTAGAGCACATTAAACAGTGTATGAATCCTATGTTGTTTCCTTAAAGTAGCCTAGAATGGTAAATTTGTGAAATACAAGGCAGAATACACTTGAAATAGAGATATAAACACATTTAGCAGCTTTGGATAGCCTTACACTACACTGTAATGTATAATTAAACTGTATAACATAGGTGAGAGACAATGTTCCCGAGCTTTTAACGTTCATAACAGTGTTAGGTAGTTGTTTGTCCATGTTCCCAATGTTTATACCTGGACAAGAAGGCCTAATGTTAGAAACTACAAGAAAACATCAGTAATTCTGGGAAAATGACAATAAATAGATGAGAACTCGCATAGAACATGTACAAAACACTTCTCCAACTGAGTTGTTCCTTTAGAAAAGTTATCTTAGATCCATGAATTCCTTAATTCGCGTTTAGAGCACATTAAACAGTGTATGAATCCTATGTTGTTTCCTTAAAGTAGCCTAGAATGGTAAATGTGTGAAATACAAGGCAGAATACACTTGAAATAGAGATATAAACACATTTAGCAGCTTTGGAAAGCCTTACACTTCACTGAAATGTATCATTAAACTCTTTTACATAGGTGAGAGTCAAAATTCACAAGCTTTTCAGGTTCATAGCACTGTTTAGGTAGTTGTTTTTCCATGTTCCCAATGTTTATACCTGGACAAGAAGGCTGAATGTTAGAAACTACAAGAAAAAATCAGTAATTCTGGAAAAATGACAATAAATAGATGAGAACTTGCATAGAACATGTACAAAACACTTCTCCAACTGAGTTGTTCATGTACAAAAGGTATCTTAGGTCCAGGAATTCCTAAATTTGGGTTTTGACCACATTAAACAGTGTATGTATCCTATGTTGTTTCCTTAAGTACCTAGAATGGTAAATGTGTGAAATACAAGGCAGAATACACTTGAAATAGAGATATGAACACATTTAGCAGCTTTGGAAAGACTTACACTACACTGAAATGTATCATTAAACTGTATAACATAGGTGAGAGACAATGTTCCTGACCTTTTCAGGTTCATAACAGTGTTTAGGTAGTTGTTTGTCCATGTTCCCAATGTTTATACCTGGACAAGAAGGCCTAATGTTAGAAACTACAAGAAAACATCAGTAATTCTGGGAAAATGACAATAAATAGATGAGAACTCGCATAGAACATGTACAAAACACTTCTCCAACTGAGTTGTTCCTATAGAAAAGTTATCTTAGATCCATGAATTCCTTAATTCGCGTTTAGAGCACATTAAACAGTGTATGAATCCTATGTTGTTTCCTTAAAGTAGCCTAGAATGGTAAATGTGTGAAATACAAGGCAGAATACACTTGAAATAGAGATATAAACACATTTAGCAGCTTTGGAAAGCCTTACACTTCACTGAAATGTATCATTAAACTCTTTTACATAGGTGAGAGTCAAAATTCACGAGCTTTTCAGGTTCATAGCACTGTTTAGGTAGTTGTTTTTCCATGTTCCCAATGTTTATACCTGGACAAGAAGGCTGAATGTTAGAAACTACAAGAAAAAATCAGTAATTCTGGAAAAATGACAATAAATAGATGAGAACTTGCATAGAACATGTACAAAACACTTCTCTAACTGAGTTGTTCATGTACAAAAGGTATCTTAGGTCCAGGAATTCCTAAATTTGGGTTTTGACCACATTAAACAGTGTATGAATCCTATGTTGTTTCCTTAAGTACCTAGAATGGTAAATGTGTGAAATACAAGGCAGAATACACTTGAAATAGAGATATGAACACATTTAGCAGCTTTGGAAAGACTTACACTACACTGAAATGTATCATTAAACTGTATAACATAGGTGAGAGACAATGTTCCTGACCTTTTCAGGTTCATAACAGTGTTTAGGTAGTTGTTTGTCCATGTTCCCAATGTTTATACCTGGACAAGAAGGCCTAATGTTAGAAACTACAAGAAAACATCAGTAATTCTGGGAAAATGACAATAAATAGATGAGAACTCGCATAGAACATGTAAAAAACACTTCTCCAACTGAGTTGTTCCTATAGAAAAGTTATCTTAGTTCCATGAATTCCTTAATTCGCGTTTAGAGCACATTAAACAGTGTATGAATCCTATGTTGTTTCCTTAAAGTAGCCTAGAATGGTAAATGTGTGAAATACAAGGCAGAATACACTTGAATTAGAGATATAAACACATTTAGAAGCTTTGGATAGCCTTACACTACACTGAAATGTATCATTAAACTGTATAACATAGGTGAGAGACAATGTTCCCGAGCTTTTCACGTTCATAACAGTGTTTAGGTAGTTGTTTTTCCATGTTCCCAATGTTTATACCTGGGCAAGAAGGCCAAATGTTAGAAACTACAAGAAAACATCAGTAATTCTGGGAAAATGACAATAAATAGATGAGAACTCATATAGACCATGTATAAAACACTTCTCCAATTGAGTTGTTCATGTAGAAAAGGTATCTTAGATCCAGGAATTCATTAATTCGTGTTTAGAGGTCATTAAACAGTGTATGAATCCTATGTTGTTTCCTTAAAGAAGCCTAGAATGGGAAATTTGTGAAATACAAGGCAGAATACCCTTGAAATAGAGATATAAACACATTTAGCAGCTTTGGAAAGCCTTACACTTAACTGAAATGTATCATTAAACTCTTTTACATAGGTGAGAGACAAAATTAAAGAGCTTTTCAGGTTAATAGCACTGTTTAGGTAGCTGTTTTTCCATGTTCCCAATGTTTATACCAGGACAAGAAGGCTGAATGTTAGAAACTACAAGAAAAAATCAGTAATTCTGGAAAAATGACAATAAATAGATTAGAACTTGCATAGAACATGTATAAAACACTTCTCCATCTGAGTTGTTCATGTACAAAAGGTATCTTAGGTCCAGGAATTCCTAAATTTGGGTTTTGACCACATTAAACAGTGTATGAATCCTATGTTGTTTCCTTAAGTACCTAGAATGGTAAATGTGTGAAATACAAGGCAGAATACACTTGAAATAGAGATATGAACACATTTAGCAGCTTTGGAAAGCCTTACACTACACTGAAATGTATCATTAAACTGTATAACATAGGTGAGAGACAATGTTCCTGAGCTTTTCAGGTTCATAACAGTGTTTAGGTAGTTGTTTGTCCATGTTCCCAATGTTTATACCTGGACAAGAAGGCCTAATGTTAGAAACTACAAGAAAACATCAGTAATTCTGGGAAAATGACAATAAATAGATGAGAACTCGCATAGAACATGTAAAAAACACTTCTCCAACTGAGTTGTTCCTATAGAAAAGTTATCTTAGTTCCATGAATTACTTAATTCGCGTTTAGAGCACATTAAACAGTGTATGAATCCTATGTTGTTTCCTTAAAGTAGCCTAGAATGGTAAATGTGTGAAATACAAGGCAGAATACACTTGAATTAGAGATATAAACACATTTAGAAGCTTTGGATAGCCTTACACTACACTGAAATGTATCATTAAACTGTATAACATAGGTGAGAGACAATGTTCCCGAGCTTTTCACGTTCATAACAGTGTTTAGGTAGTTGTTTTTCCATGTTCCCAATGTTTATACCTGGGCAAGAAGGCCAAATGTTAGAAACTACAAGAAAACATCAGTAATTCTGGGAAAATGACAATAAATAGATATGAACTCATATAGACCATGTATAAAACACTTCTCCAATTGAGTTGTTCATGTAGAAAAGGTATCTTAGGTCCAGAAATTCCTTAATTCGGGTTTAGAGCACATTAAACAGTTTATGAATCCTATGTTGTTTCCTAGATGTAGCCTAGAATGGTAAATGTGTACAATACAAGGCAGAATACACTTGAAATAGAGATATGAACACATTTAGCAGCTTTGGAAAGCCTTACACTACACTGAAATGTATCATTAAACTGTATAACATAGGTGAGGGACAATGTTCCTGACCATTTCAGGTTCATAACAGTGTTTAGGTAGTTGTTTGTCCATGTTCCCAATGTTTATACCTGGACAAGAAGGCCTAATGTTAGAAACTACAAGAAAACATCAGTAATTCTGGGAAAATGACAATAAATAGATGAGAACTTGCATAGAACATTTAAAAACACTTCTCCAACTGAGTTGTTCATGTAGAAAAGGTATCTTAGGTCCAGGAATTCCTTAATTCATGTTTAGAGCACATTAAACAGTTTATGAATCCTATGTTGTTTCCTAGATGTAGCCTAGAATGGTAAATGTGTACAATACAAGGCAGAATACACTTGAAATAGAGATATAAATACATTTAGCAGCTGTGGAAAGCCTTACACTTCACTGAAATGTATCATTAAACGCTTTTACATAGGTGAGAGACAAAATTCACGAGCTTTTCAGGTTCATAACAGTGTTTAGGTAGTTGTTTGTCCATGTTCCCAATGTTTATACCTGGGCAAGAAGGCCAAATGTTAGAAACTACAAGAAAACATCAGTAATTCTGGGATAATGACAATAAATAGATGAGAACTCATATAGACCATGTATAAAACACTTCTCCAATTGAGTTGTTCATGTAGAAAAGGTATCTTAGATCCAGGAATTCATTAATTCGTGTTTAGAGCATATTAAACAGTGTATGAATCCTATGTTGTTTCCTTAAAGAAGCTTAGAATGGTAAATGTGTGAAATACAAGGCAGAATACACTTGAAATAGAGATATAAACACATTTAGCAGCTTTGGAAAGCCTTACACTTCACTGAAATGTATCATTAAACTCTTTTACATAGGTGAGAGTCAAAATTCACGAGCTTTTCAGGTTCATAGCACTGTTTAGGTAGTTGTTTTTCCATGTTCCCAATGTTTATACCTGGACAAGAAGGCTGAATTTTAGAAACTACAAGAAAAAATCAGTAATTCTGGAAAAATGACAATAAATAGATGAGAACTTGCATAGAACATGTACAAAACACTTCTCCAACTGAGTTGTTCATGTAGAAAAGTTATCTTAGATCCATGAATTCCTTAATTCGCGTTTAGAGCACATTAAACAGTGTATGAATCCTATGTTGTTTCCTTAAAGTAGCCTAGAATGGTAAATGTGTGAAATACAAGGCAGAATACACTTGAAATAGAGATATAAGCACATTTAGCAGCTTTGGATAGCCTTACACTACACTGTAATGTATAATTAAACTGTATAACATAGGTGAGAGACAATGTTCCCGAGCTTTTAACGTTCATAACAGTGTTAGGTAGTTGTTTGTCCATGTTCCCAATGTTTATACCTGGACAAGAAGGCCTAATGTTAGAAACTACAAGAAAACATCAGTAATTCTGGGAAAATGACAATAAATAGATGAGAACTTGCATAGAACATTTAAAAACACTTCTCCAACTGAGTTGTTCATGTAGAAAAGGTATCTTAGGTCCAGGAATTCCTTAATTCATGTTTAGAGCACATTAAACAGTTTATGAATCCTATGTTGTTTCCTAGATGTAGCCTAGAATGGTAAATGTGTACAATACAAGGCAGAATACACTTGAAATAGAGATATAAATACATTTAGCAGCTGTGGAAAGCCTTACACTTCACTGAAATGTATCATTAAACGCTTTTACATAGGTGAGAGACAAAATTCACGAGCTTTTCAGGTTCATAACAGTGTTTAGGTAGTTGTTTGTCCATGTTCCCAATGTTTATACCTGGGCAAGAAGGCCAAATGTTAGAAACTACAAGAAAACATCAGTAATTCTGGGATAATGACAATAAATAGATGAGAACTCATATAGACCATGTATAAAACACTTCTCCAATTGAGTTGTTCATGTAGAAAAGGTATCTTAGATCCAGGAATTCATTAATTCGTGTTTAGAGCATATTAAACAGTGTATGAATCCTATGCTGTTTCCTTAAAGAAGCTTAGAATGGTAAATGTGTGAAATACAAGGCAGAATACACTTGAAATAGAGATATAAACACATTTAGCAGCTTTGGAAAGCCTTACACTTCACTGAAATGTATCATTAAACTCTTTTACATAGGTGAGAGTCAAAATTCACGAGCTTTTCAGGTTCATAGCACTGTTTAGGTAGTTGTTTTTCCATGTTCCCAATGTTTATACCTGGACAAGAAGGCTGAATTTTAGAAACTACAAGAAAAAATCAGTAATTCTGGAAAAATGACAATAAATAGATGAGAACTTGCATAGAACATGTACAAAACACTTCTCCAACTGAGTTGTTCATGTAGAAAAGGTATCTTAGGTCCAGGAATTCCTAAATTTGGGTTTTGACCACATTAAACAGTGTATGAATCCTATGTTGTTTCCTTAAAGTACCTAGAATGGTAAATGTGTGAAATACAAGGCAGAATACACTTGAAATAGAGATATGAACACATTTAGCAGCTTTGGAAAGCCTTACACTACACTGAAATGTATCATTAAACTGTATAACATAGGTGAGAGACAATGTTCCTGACCTTTTCAGGTTCATAACAGTGTTTAGGTAGTTGTTTGTCCATGTTCCCAAAGTTTATACCTGGACAAGAAGGCCGAATGTTAGAAACTACAATAAAACACAGTAATTCTGGGAAAATGACAATAAATAGATGAGAACTCGCATAGAACATGTACAAAACACTTCTCCAACTGAGTTGTTCCTATAGAAAAGTTATCTTAGATCCATGAATTCCTTAATTCGCGTTTAGAGCACATTAAACAGTGTATGAATCCTATGTTGTTTCCTTAAAGTAGCCTAGAATGGTAAATGTGTGAAATACAAGGCAGAATACACTTGAAATAGAGATATAAGCACATTTAGCAGCTTTGGATAGCCTTACACTACACTGTAATGTATAATTAAACTGTATAACATAGGTGAGAGACAATGTTCCCGAGCTTTTAACGTTCATAACAGTGTTAGGTAGTTGTTTGTCCATGTTCCCAATGTTTATACCTGGACAAGAAGGCCTAATGTTAGAAACTACAAGAAAACATCAGTAATTCTGGGAAAATGACAATAAATAGATGAGAACTTGCATAGAACATTTAAAAACACTTCTCCAACTGAGTTGTTCATGTAGAAAAGGTATCTTAGGTCCAGGAATTCCTTAATTCGGGTTTAGAGCACATTAAACAGTTTATGAATCCTATGTTGTTTCCTAGATGTAGCCTAGAATGGTAAATGTGTACAATACAAGGCAGAATACACTTGAAATAGAGATATAAACACATTTAGCAGCTGTGGAAAGCTTACACTTCACTGAAATGTATCATTAAACTCTTTTACATAGGTGAGAGACAAAATTCACGAGCTTTTCAGGTTCATAACAGTGTTTAGGTAGTTGTTTGTCCATGTTCACAATGTTTATACCTGGGCAAGAAGGCCAAATGTTAGAAACTACAAGAAAACATCAGTAATTCTGGGATAATGACAATAAATAGATGAGAACTCATATAGACCATGTATAAAACACTTCTCCAATTGAGTTGTTCATGTAGAAAAGGTATCTTAGATCCAGGAATTCATTAATTCGTGTTTAGAGCACATTAAACAGTGTATGTATCCTATGTTGTTTCCTTAAAGAAGCCTAGAATGGTAAATGTGTGAAATACAAGGCAGAATACACTTGAAATAGAGATATAAACACATTTAGCAGCTTTGGAAAGCCTTACACTACACTGAAATATATCATTAAACTGTATAACGTAGGTGAGAGACAATGTTCCTGAGCTTTTCAGGTTCATAACAGTGTTTAGGTAGTTGTTTGTCCATGTTCCCAATGTTTATACCTGGACAAGAAGGCTGAATTTTAGAAACTACAAGAAAAAATCAGTAATTCTGGAAAAATGACAATAAATAGATGAGAACTTGCATAGAACATGTACAAAACACTTCTCCAACTGAGTTGTTCATGTAGAAAAGGTATCTTAGGTCCAGGAATTCCTAAATTTGGGTTTTGACCACATTAAACAGTGTATGAATCCTATGTTGTTTCCTTAAAGTACCTAGAATGGTAAATGTGTGAAATACAAGGCAGAATACACTTGAAATAGAGATATAAACACATTTAGCAGCTTTGGATAGCCTTACACTACACTGTAATGTATAATTAAACTGTATAACATAGGTGAGAGACAATGTTCCCGAGCTTTTAACGTTCATAACAGTGTTAGGTTGTTGTTTGTCCATGTTCCCAATGTTTATACCTGGACAAGAAGGCCTAATGTTAGAAACTACAAGAAAACATCAGTAATTCTGGGAAAATGACAATAAATAGATGAGAACTTGCATAGAACATTTAAAAACACTTCTCCAACTGAGTAGTTCATGTAGAAAAGGTATCTTAGGTCCAGGAATTCCTTAATTCGGGTTTAGAGCACATTAAACAGTTTATGAATCCTATGTTGTTTCCTAGATGTAGCCTAGAATGGTAAATGTGTACAATACAAGGCAGAATACACTTGAAATAGAGATATAAACACATTTAGCAGCTGTGGAAAGCTTACACTTCACTGAAATGTATCATTAAACTCTTTTACATAGGTGAGAGACAAAATTCACGAGCTTTTCAGGTTCATAACAGTGTTTAGGTAGTTGTTTGTCCATGTTCCCAATGTTTATACCTGGGCAAGAAGGCCAAATGTTAGAAACTACAAGAAAACATCAGTAATTCTGGGATAATGACAATAAATAGATGAGAACTCATATAGACCATGTATAAAACACTTTTCCAATTGAGTTGTTCATGTAGAAAAGTATCTTAGATCCAGGAATTAATTAATTCGTGTTTAGAGCACATTAAACAGTGTATGAATCCTATGTTGTTTCCTTAAAGAAGCCTAGAATGGTAAATGTGTGAAATACAAGGCAGAATACACTTGAAATAGAGATATAAACACATTTAGCAGCTTTGGAAAGCCTTACACTACACTGAAATATATCATTAAACTGTATAACCTAGGTGAGAGACAATGTTCCTGAGCTTTTCAGGTTCATAACAGTGTTTAGGTAGTTGTTTGTCCATGTTCCCAATGTTTATACCTGGACAAGAAGGCTGAATTTTAGAAACTACAAGAAAAAATCAGTAATTCTGGAAAAATGACAATAAATAGATGAGAACTTGCATAGAACATGTACAAAACACTTCTCCAACTGAGTTGTTCATGTAGAAAAGGTATCTTAGGTCCAGGAATTCCTAAATTTGGGTTTTGACCACATTAAACAGTGTATGAATCCTATGTTGTTTCCTTAAAGTACCTAGAATGGTAAATGTGTGAAATACAAGGCAGAATACACTTGAAATAGAGATATGAACACATTTAGCAGCTTTGGAAAGCCTTACACTACACTGAAATGTATCATTAAACTGTTTAACATAGGTGAGAGACAATGTTCCTGACCTTTTCAGGTTCATAACAGTGTTTAGGTAGTTGTTTGACCATGTTCCCAATGTTTATACCTGGACAAGAAGGCCGAATGTTAGAAACTACAATAAAACATCAGCAATTCTGGGAAAATAACAATAAATAGATGAGAACTCGCATAGAACATGTACAAAACAATTCTCCAACTGAGTTGTTCCTATAGAAAAGTTATCTTAGATCCATGAATTCCTTAATTCGCGTTTAGAGCACATTAAACAGTGTATGAATCCTATGTTGTTTCCTTAAAGTAGCCTAGAATGGTAAATGTGTGAAATACAAGGCAGAATACACTTGAAATAGAGATATAAGCACATTTAGCAGCTTTGGATAGCCTTACACTACACTGTAATGTATAATTAAACTGTATAACATAGGTGAGAGACAATGTTCCCGAGCTTTTAACGTTCATAACAGTGTTAGGTAGTTGTTTGTCCATGTTCCCAATGTTTATACCTGGACAAGAAGGCCTAATGTTAGAAACTGCAAGAAAACATCAGTAATTCTGGGAAAATGACAATAAATAGATGAGAACTTGCATAGAACATTTAAAAACACTTCTCCAACTGAGTTGTTCATGTAGAAAAGGTATCTTAGGTCCAGGAATTCCTTAATTCGGGTTTAGAGCACATTAAACAGTTTATGAATCCTATGTTGTTTCCTAGATGTAGCCTAGAATGGTAAATGTGTACAATACAAGGCAGAATACACTTGAAATAGAGATATAAACACATTTAGCAGCTGTGGAAAGCTTACACTTCACTGAAATGTATCATTAAACTCTTTTACATAGGTGAGAGACAAAATTCACGAGCTTTTCAGGTTCATAACAGTGTTTAGGTAGTTGTTTGTCCATGTTCCCAATGTTTATACCTGGGCAAGAAGGCCAAATGTTAGAAACTACAAGAAAACATCAGTAATTCTGGGATAATGACAATAAATAGATGAGAACTCATATAGACCATGTATAAAACACTTCTCCAATTGAGTTGTTCATGTAGAAAAGGTATCTTAGATCCAGGAATTCATTAATTCGTGTTTAGAGCACATTAAACAGTGTATGAATCCTATGTTGTTTCCTTAAAGAAGCCTAGAATGGTAAATGTGTGAAATACAAGGCAGAATACACTTGAAATAGAGATATAAACACATTTAGCAGCTTTGGAAAGCCTTACACTACACTGAAATATATCATTAAACTGTATAACGTAGGTGAGAGACAATGTTCCTGAGCTTTTCAGGTTCATAACAGTGTTTAGGTAGTTGTTTGTCCATGTTCCCAATGTTTATACCTGGACAAGAAGGCTGAATTTTAGAAACTACAAGAAAAAATCAGTAATTCTGGAAAAATGACAATAAATAGATGAGAACTTGCATAGAACATGTACAAAACACTTCTCCAACTGAGTTGTTCATGTAGAAAAGGTATCTTAGGTCCAGGAATTCCTAAATTTGGGTTTTGACCACATTAAACAGTGTATGAATCCTATGTTGTTTCCTTAAAGTACCTAGAATGGTAAATGTGTGAAATACAAGGCAGAATACACTTGAAATAGAGATATGAACACATTTAGCAGCTTTGGAAAGCCTTACACTACACTGAAATGTATCATTAAACTGTATAACATAGGTGAGAGACAATGTTCCTGACCTTTTCAGGTTCATAACAGTGTTTAGGTAGTTGTTTGTCCATGTTCCCAATGTTTATACCTGGACAAGAAGGCCGAATGTTAGAAACTACAATAAAACATCAGTAATTCTGGGAAAATGACAATAAATAGATGAGAACTCGCATAGAACATGTACAAAACACTTCTCCAACTGAGTTGTTCCTATAGAAAAGTTATCTTAGATCCATGAATTCCTTAATTCGCGTTTAGAGCACATTAAACAGTGTATGAATCCTATGTTGTTTCCTTAAAGTAGCCTAGAATGGTAAATGTGTGAAATACAAGGCAGAATACACTTGAAATAGAGATATAAACACATTTAGCAGCTTTGGATAGCCTTACACTACACTGTAATGTATAATTAAACTGTATAACATAGGTGAGAGACAATGTTCCCGAGCTTTTAACGTTCATAACAGTGTTAGGTAGTTGTTTGTCCATGTTCCCAATGTTTATACCTGGACAAGAAGGCCTAATGTTAGAAACTACAAGAAAACATCAGTAATTCTGGGAAAATGACAATAAATAGATGAGAACTTGCATAGAACATTTAAAAACACTTCTCCAACTGAGTTGTTCATGTAGAAAAGGTATCTTAGGTCCAGGAATTCCTTAATTCGGGTTTAGAGCACATTAAACAGTTTATGAATCCTATGTTGTTTCCTAGATGTAGCCTAGAATGGTAAATGTGTACAATACAAGGCAGAATACACTTGAAATAGAGATATAAACACATTTAGCAGCTGTGGAAAGCTTACACTTCACTGAAATGTATCATTAAACTCTTTTACATGGGTGAGAGACAAAATTCACGAGTTTTTCAGGTTCATAACAGTGTTTAGGTAGTTGTTTGTCCATGTTCCCAATGTTTATACCTGGGCAAGAAGGAAAAATGTTAGAAACTACAAGAAAACATCAGTAATTCTGGGATAATGACAATAAATAGATGAGAACTCATATAGACCATGTATAAAACACTTCTCCAATTGAGTTGTTCATGTAGAAAAGGTATCTTAGATCCAGGATTTCATTAATTCGTGTTTAGAGCACATTAAACAGTGTATGAATCCTATGTTGTTTCCTTAAAGAAGCCTAGAATGGTAAATGTGTGAAATACAAGGCAGAATACACTTGAAATAGAGATATAAACACATTTAGCAGCTTTGGAAAGCCTTACACTACACTGAAATATATCATTAAACTGTATAACGTAGGTGAGAGACAATGTTCCTGAGCTTTTCAGGTTAATAACAGTGTTTAGGTAGTTGTTTGTCCATGTTCCCAATGTTTATACCTGGACAAGAAGGCCGAATGTTAGAAACTACTATAAAACATCAGTAATTCTGGGAAAATGACAATAAATAGATGACAACTCGCATAGAACATGTACAAAACACTTCTCCAACTGAGTTGTTCCTATAGAAAAGTTATCTTAGATCCATGAATTCCTTAATTCGCGTTTAGAACACATTACACAGTGTATGAATCCTATGTTGTTTCCTTAAAGTAGCCTAGAACGGTAAATGTGTGAAATACAAGGCAGAATACACTTGAAATAGAGATATAAACACATTTAGAAGCTTTGGATAACCTTACACTACACTGTAATGTATAATTAAACTGTATAACATAGGTGAAAGACAATGTTCCCGAGCTTTTCACGTTCATAACAGTGTTTAGGTAGTTGTTTGTCCATGTTCCCAATGTTTATACCTGGACAAGAAGGCTGAATGTTAGAAACTACAAGAAAAAATCAGTAATTCTGGGAAAATGACAATAAATAGATGAGAACTCGCATAGAACATGTACAAAACACTTCTCCAACTGAGTTGTTCCTATAGAAAAGTTATCTTAGATCCATGAATTCCTTAATTCGCGTTTAAATCACATTAAACAGTGTATGAATCCAATGTTGTTTCCTTAAAGTAGCCTAGAATGGTAAATGTGTGAAATACAAGGCAGAATACACTTGAAATAGAGATATAAACACATTTAGCAGATTTAGATAGCCTTACACTACACTGTAATGTATAATTAAACAGTATAACATAGGTGAGAAACAATGTTCCCGAGCTTTTAACGTTCATAACAGTGTTAGGTAGTTGTTTTTCCATGTTCCCAATGTTTATACCTGGACAAGAAGGCTGAATGTTAGAAACTACAAGAAAAAATCAGTAATTCTGGAAAAATGACAATAAATAGATGAGAACTTGCATAGAACATGTACAAAACACTTCTCCAACTGAGTTGTTCATGTAGAAAAGGTATCTTAGGTCCAGGAATTCTTAAATTTGGGTTTTGACCACATTAAAAAGTGTATGAATCCTACGTTGTTTCCTTAAAGAAGCCTAGAATGGTAAATGTGTGAAATACAAGGCAGAATACACTTGAAATAGAGATATAAACACATTTAGAAGCTTTGGATAGCCTTACACTACACTGTAATGTATAATTAAACTGTATAACATAGGTGAAAGACAATGTTCCCGAGCTTTTCACTTTCATAACAGTGTTTAGGTAGTTGTTTGTCCATGTTCCCAATGTTTATACCTGGACAAGAAGGCCTAATGTTAGAAACTACAAGAAAACATCAGTAATTCTGGGAAAATGACAATAAATAAATGGGAACTTGAATAGAACATTTAAAAACACTTCTCCAACTTCGTTGTTCATGTAGAAAAGGTATCTTAGGTCCAGGAATTCCTTAATTCGGGTTTAGAGCACATTAAACAGTGTATGAATCCTATGTTGTTTCCTTAAAGTAGCCTAGAATGGTAAATGTGTGAAATACAAGGCAGAATACACTTGAAATAGAGATATAAACACATTTAGCAGCTGTGGAAAACCTTACACTTCACTGAAATGTATCATTAAACTCTTTTACATAGGTGAGAGACAAAATTCACGAGCTTTTCAGGTTCATAACAGTGTTTAGGTAGTTGTTTGTCCACGTTCCCAATGTTTATACCTGGGCAAGAAGGCCAAATGTTAGAAACTACAAGAAAACATCAGTAATTCTGGGAAAATGACAATAAATAGATGAGTACTCATATAGACCATGTATAAAACACTTCTCCAATTGAGTTGTTCATGTAGAAAAGGTATCTTAGATCCAGGAATTCATTAATTCGTGTTTAGAGCACATTAAACAGTGTATGAATCCTATGTTGTTTCCTTAAAGAAGCCTAGAATGGGAAATTTGTGAAATAAAAGGCAGAATACACTTGAAATAGAGATATAAACATATTTAGGAGCTTTGGAAAGCCTTACACTTCACTGAAATGTATCATTAAACTCTTTTACATAGGTGAGAGACAAAATTCACGAGCTTTTCAGGTTCATAGCACTGTTTAGGTAGTTGTTTTTCCAAGTTCCCAATGTTTATACCTGGACAAGAAGGCTGAATGTTAGAAACTACAAGAAAAAATCAGTAATTCTGGAAAAATGACAATAAATAGATGAGAACTTGCATAGAACATGTACAAAACACTTCTCCAACTGTGTTGTTCATGTAGAAAAGGTATCTTAGGTCCAGGAATTCCTAAATTTGGGTTTTGACCACATTAAACAGTGTATGAATCCTATGTTTTTTCTTTAAAGTACCTAGAATGGTAAATGTGTGAAATACAAGGCAGAATACACTTGAAATAGAGATATAAACACATTTAGCAGATTTAGATAGCCTTACACTACACTGTAATGTATAATTAAACAGTATAACATAGGTGAGAGACAATGTTCCCGAGCTTTTAACGTTCATAACAGTGTTAGGTAGTTGTTTGTCCATGTTCCCAATGTTTATACCTGGACAAGAAGGCCTAATGTTAGAAACTACAAGAAAACATCAGTAATTCTGGGAAAATGACAATAAATAGATGAGATCTTACATAGAACATTTAAAAACACTTCTCCAACTGAGTTGTTCATGTAGAAAAGGTATCTTAGGTCCAGGAATTCCTTAATTCGGGTTTAGAGCACATTAAACAGTGTATGAATCCTATGTTGTTTCCTTAAAGTAGCCTAGAATGGTAAATGTGTGAAATACAAGGCAGAATACACTTGAAATAGAGATATAAACACATTTAGCAGCTGTGGAAAGCCTTACACTTCACTGAAATGTATCATTAAACTCTTTTACATAGGTGAGAGACAAAATTCACGAGCTTTTCAGGTTCATAACAGTGTTTAGGTAGTTGTTTGTCCATGTTCCCAATGTTTATACCTCGCAAGAAGGCCAAATGATAGAAACTACAAGAAAACATCAGTAATTCTGGGAAAATGACAATAAATAGATGAGAACTTGCATAGAACATTTAAAAACACTTCTCCAACTGAGTTGTTCATGTAGAAAAGGTATCTTAGGTCCAGGAATTCCTTAATTCGGGTTTAGAGCACATTAAACAGTGTATGAATCCTATGTTGTTTCCTTAAAGTAGCCTAGAATGGTAAATGTGTGAAATACAAGGCAGAATACACTTGAAATAGCGATATAAACACATTTAGCAGCTGTGGAAAGCCTTACACTTCATTGAAATGTATCATGAAACTCTTTTACATAGGTGAGAGACAAAATTCACGAGCTTTTCAGGTTCATAACAGTGTTTAGTTAGTTGTTTGTCCATGTTCCCAATGTTTATACCTGGAAAAGAAGGCCGAATGTTAGAAACTACAAGAAAACATCAGTAATTCTGGGAAAATGACAATAAATAGATGAGTACTCATATAGACCATGTATAAAACACTTCTCCAATTGAGTTGTTCATGTAGAAAAGGTATCTTAGATCCAGGAATTCATTAATTCGTGTTTAGAGCACATTAAACAGTGTATGAATCCTATGTTGTTTCCTTAAAGAAGCCTAGAATGGTAAATGTGTGAAATACAAGGCAGAATACACTTGAAATAGAGATATAAACACATTTAGCAGCTTTGGAAAGCCTTACACTTCACTGAAATGTATCATTAAACTCTTTTACATAGGTGAGAGTCAAAATTCACGAGCTTTTCAGGTTCATAGCACTGTTTAGGTAGTTGTTTTTCCATGTTCCCAATGTTTATACCTGGACAAGAAGGCTGAATTTTAGAAACTACAAGAAAAAATCAGTAATTCTGGAAAAATGACAATAAATAGATGAGAACTTGCATAGAACATGTACCAAATACTTCTCCAACTGAGTTGTTCATGTAGAAAAGGTATCTTAGGTCCAGGAATTCCTAAATTTGGGTTTTGACCACATTAAACAGTGTATGAATCCTATGTTGTTTCCTTAAAGTACCTAGAATGGTAAATGTGTGAAATACAAGGCAGAATACACTTGAAATAGAGATATAAACACATTTAGCAGCTTTGGAAAGCCTTACACTACACTGAAATGTATCATTAAACTGTATAACATAGGTGAGAGACAATGTTCCTGAGCTTTTCAGGTTCATAACAGTGTTTAGGTAGTTGTTTGTCCATGTTCCCAATGTTTATACCTGGACAAGAAGGCCTAATGTTAGAAACTACAAGAAAACATCAGTAATTCTGGGAAAATGACAATAAATAGATGAGATTTCACATAGAACATGTACAAAACACTTCTCCAACTGAGTTGTTCCTATAGAAAAGTTATCTTAGATCCAGGAATTCCTTAATTCGCGTTTAGAGCACATTAAACAGTGTATGAATCCTATGTTGTTTCCTTAAAGTAGCCTAGAATGGTAAATGTGTGAAATACAAGGCAGAATACACTTGAAATAGAGATATAAACACATTTAGCAGCTGTGGAAAGCCTTACACTTCACTGAAATGTATCATTAAATACTTTTACATAGGTGAGAGACAAAATTCACGAGCTTTTCGGGTTCATAACAGTGTTTAGGTAGTTGTTTGTCCATGTTCCCAATGTTTATTCCAGGACAAGAAGGCCTAATGTTAGAAACTACAAGAAAACATCAGTAATTCTGGGAAAATGACAATAAATAGATGAGAACTTGCATAGAACATTTAAAAACACTTCTCCAACTGAGTTGTTCATGTAGAAAAGGTATCTTAGGTCCCGGAATTCCTTAATTCGGGTTTAGAGCACATTAAACAGTGTATGAATCCTATGTTGTTTCCTAGATGTAGCCTAGACTGGTAAATGTGTGAAATACAAGGCAGAATACACTTGAAATAGAGATATAAACACATTTAGCAGCTGTGGAAAGCCTTACACTTCACTGAAATGTATCATTAAACTCTTTTAAATAGGTGAGAGACAAAATTCACGAGCTTTTCAGGTTCATAACAGTGTTTAGGTAGTTGTTTGTCCATGTTCCCAATGTTTATACCTGGGCAAGAAGGCCAAATGTTAGAAACTACAAGAAAACATCAGTAATTCTGGGAAAATGACAATAAATAGATGAGAACTCATATAGACCATGTATAAAACACTTCTCCAATTGAGTTGTTCATGTAGAAAAGGTATCTTAGATCCAGGAATTCATGAATTCGTTTTTAGAGCACATTAAACAGTTTATGAATCCTATGTTGTTTCCTTAAAGAAGCCTAGAATGGTAAATGTGTGAAATACAAGGCAGAATACACTTGAAATAGAGATATAAACACATTTAGCAGCTTTGGAAAGCCTTACACTTCACTGAAATGTATCATTAAACTCTTTTACATAGGTGAGAGACAAAATTCACGAGCTTTTCAGGTTCATAGCACTGTTTAGGTAGTTGTTTTTCCATGTTCCCAATGTTTATACCTGGACAAGAAGGCTGAATGTTAGAAACTACAAGAAAAAATCAGTAATTCTGGAAAAATGACAATAAATAGATGAGAACTTGCATAGAACATGTACAAAACACTTCTCCAACTGAGTTGTTCATGTAGAAAAGGTATCTTAGGTCCAGGAATTCCTAAATTTGGGTTTTGACCACATTAAACAGTGTATGAATCCTATGTTGTTTCCTTAAAGTAACTAGAATGGTAAATGTGTGAAATACAAGGCAGAATACACTTGAAATAGAGATATGAAAACATTTAGCAGCTTTGGAAAGCCTTACACTTCACTGAAATGTATCATTAAACTCTTTTACATAGGTGAGAGACAAAATTCACGAGCTTTTCAGGTTCATAGCACTATTTAGGTAGTTGTTTGTCCATGTTCCCAATGTTTATACCTGGACAAGAAGGCCGAATGTTAGAAACTACAAGAAAACATCAGTAATTCTGGGAAAATGACAATAAATAGATGAGAACTCGCATAGAACATGTACAAAACACTTCTCCAACTGAGTTGTTCCTACAGAAAAGTTATCTTAGATCCATGAATTCCTTAATTCGCGTTTAGAGCACATTAAACAGTGTATGAATCCTATGTTGTTTCCTTAAAGTACCTAGAATGGTAAATGTGTGAAATACAAGGCAGAATACACTTGAAATAGAGATATAAACACATTTAGCAACTGTGGAAAGCCTTACACTTCATTGAAATGTATCATTAAACTCTTTTACATAGGTGAGAGACAAAATTCACGAGCTTTTCAGGTTCATAACAGTGTTTAGGTAGTTGTTTGTCCATGTTCCCAATGTTTATACCTGGGCAAGAAGGCCAAATGTTAGAAACTACAAGAAAACATCAGTAATTCTGGGAAAATGACAATAAATAGATGAGTACTCATATAGACCATGTATAAAACACTTCTCCAATTGAGTTGTTCATGTAAAAAAGGTATCTTAGATACAGGAATTCATTAATTCGTGTTTAGAGCACATTAAACAGTGTATGAATCCTATGTTGTTTCCTTAAAGAAGCCTAGAATGGTAAATGTGTGAAATACAAGGCAGAATACACTTGAAATGGAGATATAAACACATTTAGCAGCTTTGGAAAGCCTTACACTTCAATGAAATGTATCATTAAACTCTTTTACATAGGTGAGAGACAAAATTCACGAGCTTTTCAGGTTCATAGCACTGTTTAGGTAGTTGTTTTTCCATGTTCCCAATGTTTATACCTGGACAAGAAGGCCGAATGTTAGAAACTACAAGAAAACATCAGTAATTCTGGGAAAATGACAATAAATAGATGAGAAATCGCATAGAACATGTACAAAACACTTCTCCAACTGAGTTGTTCCTATAGAAAAGTTATCTTAGATCCATGAATTCCTTAATTCGCGTTTAGAGCACATTAAACAGTGTATGAATCCTATGTTGTTTCCTTAAAGTACCTAGAATGGTAAATGTGTGAAATACAAGGCAGAATACACTTGAAATAGAGGTATAAACACATTTAGCAGCTTTGGAAAGCCTTACACTTCACTGAAATGTATCATTAAACTGTATAACATAGGTGAGAGACAATGTTCCTAAGCTTTTCAGGTTCATACCAGTGTTTAGGTAGTTGTTTGTCCATGTTCCCAATGTTTATACCTGGACAAGAAGGCCGAATGTTAGAAACTACAAGATAACATCAGTAATTCTGGGAAAATGACAATAAATAGATGAGAATTCGCATAGAACATGTACAAAACACTTCTCCAACTGAGTTATTCCTATAGAAAAGTTATCTTAGATCCATGAATTCCTTAATTCGCGTTTAGAGCACATTAAACAGTGTATGAATCCTATGTTGTTTCCTTAAAGTACCTAGAATGGTAAATGTGTGAAATACAAGGCAGAATACACTTGAAATAGAGATATAAACACATTTAGCAGCTTAGGAAAGCCTTACACTTCACTGAAATGTATCATTAAACTCTTTTACATAGGTGAGAGACAAAATTCACGAGCTTTTCAGGTTCATAGCACTGTTTAGGTAGTTGTTTTTCCATGTTCCCAATGTTTATACCTGGACAAGAAGGCCGAATGTTAGAAACTACAAGAAAACATTAGTATTTCTGGGAAAATGACAATAAATAGATGAGAACTCGCATAGAACATGTACAAAACACTTCTTCAACTGAGTTGTTCCTATAGAAAAGTTATCTTAGATCCATGAATTCCTTAATTCGCGTTTAGAGCACATTAAACAGTGTATGAATCCTATGTTGTTTCCTTAAAGTACCTAGAAGGGTAAATGTGTGAAATACAAGGCAGAGTACACTTGAAATAGAGATATAAACACATTTAGCAGCTTTGGAAAGCCTTACACTTCACTGAAATGTATCATTAAACTGTATAACATAGGTGAGAGACAATGTTCCTGAGCTTTTCAGGTTCATAACAGTGTTTAGGTAGTTGTTTGTCCATGTTCCCAATGTTTATACCTGGACAAGAAAGCCGAATGTTAGAAACTACAAGAAAACATCAGTAATTCTGGGAAAATGACAATAAATAGATAAGAACTCGCATAGAACATGTACAAAACACTTCTCCAACACAGTTGTTCCTATAGAAAAGTTATCTTAGATCCATGAATTCCTTAATTCGCGTTTAGAGCACATTAAACAGTGTATGAATCCTATGTTGTTTCCTTAAAGTACCTAGAAGGGTAAATGTGTGAAATACAAGGCAGAATACACTTGAAATAGAGATATAAATACATTTAGCAGCTTTGGAAAGCCTTACACTTCACTGAAATGTATCATTAAACTCTTTTACATAGGTGAGAGACAAAATTCACGAGCTTTTCAGGTTCATAGCACTGTTTAGGTAGTTGTTTTTCCATTTTCCCAATGTTTATACCTGGACAAGAAGGCTGAATGTTAGAAACTACAAGAAAAAATCAGTAATTCTGGAAAAATGACAATAAATAGATGAGAACTTGCATTGAACATGTACAAAACACTTCTCCAACTTAGTTGTTCATGTAGAAAACGTATCTTAGGTCCAGGAATTCCTAAATTTGGGTTTCGACCACATTAAACAGTGTATGAATCCTATGTTGTTTCCTTAAAGTACCTAGAATGGTAAATGTGTGAAATACAAGGCAGAATACACTTGAAATAGAGATATAAACACATTTAGCAGCTTTGGAAAGCCTTACACTACACTGAAATGTATCATAAAACTGTATAACATAGGTGAGAGACAATGTTCCTGAGCTTTTCAGTTTCATAACAGTGTTTAGGTAGTTGTTTGTGCATGTTCCCAATGTTTATACCTGGACAAGAAGGCCGAATGTTAGAAACTACAAGAAAACATCAGTGATTCTGGGAAAATGACAATAAATAGATGAGAACTCGCATAGAACATGTACAAAACACTTCTCCAACTGAGTTGTTCCTATAGAAAAGTTATCTTAGATCCATGAATTCCTTAATTCGTGTTTAGAGCACATTAAACAGTGTATGAATCCTATGTTGTTTCCTTAAAGTACCTAGAATGGTAAATGTGTGAAATACAAGGCAGAATACACTTGAAATAGAGATATAAACACATTTAGCAGCTTTGGAAAGCCTTACACTTCACTGAAATGTATCATTAAACTGTATAACATAAGTGAGAGACAATGTTCCTGAGCTTTTCAGGTTCATAACAGTGTTTAGGTAGTTGTTTGTCCATGTTCCCAATGTTTATACCTGGACAAGAAGTCCCAATTTTTGAAACTACAAGAAAACATCAGTAATTCTGGGAAAATAACAATAAATAGATGAGAACTCGCATAGAACATGTACAAAACACTTCTCCACTGAGTTGTTCCTATAGAAAAGTTATGTTAGATCCATGAATTCCTTAATTCGCGTTTAGAGCACATTAAACAGTGTATGAATCCTATGTTGTTTCCTTAAAGTACCTAGAATGGTAAATGTGTGAAATACAAGGCAGAATACACTTGAAATAGAGATATAAACACATTTAGCAGCTTTGGAAAGCCTTACACTTCACTGAAATGTATCATTAAACTGTATAACATAGGTGAGAGACAATGTTCCTGAGCTTTTCAAGTTCATAACAGTGTTTAGGTAGTTGTTTGTCCATGTTCCCAATGTTTATACCTGGACAAGAAGGCCGAATGTTAGAAACTACAAGAAAACATCAGTAATTCTGGGAAAATGACAATAAATAGATGAGAACTCGCATAGAACATGTACAAAACACTTCTCCAACTGAGTTGTTCCTATAGAAAAGTTATCTTAGATCCATGAATTCCTTAATTCGCGTTTAGAGCACATTAAACAGTGTATGAATCCTATGTTGTTTCCTTAAAGTACCTAGAAGGGTAAATGTGTGAAATACAAGGCAGAATACACTTGAAATAGAGATATAAATACATTTAGCAGCTTTGGAAAGCCTTACACTTCACTGAAATGTATCATTAAACTCTTTTACATAGGTGAGAGACAAAATTCACGAGCTTTTCAGGTTCATAGCACTGTTTAGGTAGTTGTTTTTCCATGTTCCCAATGTTTATACCTGGAGAAGAAGGCTGAATGTTAGAAACTACAAGAAAAAATCAGTAATTCTGGAAAAATGACAATAAATAGATGAGAACTTGCATTGAACATGTACAAAACACTTCTCCAACTGAGTTGTTCATGTAGAAAACGTATCTTAGGTCCAGGAATTCCTTAATTCGCGTTTAGAGCACATTAAACAGTGTATGAATCCTATGTTGTTTCCTTAAAGTACCTAGAATGGTAAATGTGTGAAATACAAGGCAGAATACACTTGAAATAGAGATATAAACACATTTAGCAGCTTTGGAAAGCCTTACACTACACTGAAATGTATCATAAAACTGTATAACATAGGTGAGAGACAATGTTCCTGAGCTTTTCAGGTTCATAACAGTGTTTAGGTAGTTGTTTGTCCATGTTCCCAATGTTTATACCTGGACAAGAAGGCCGAATGTTAGAAACTACAAGAAAACATCAGTAATTCTGGGAAAATGACAATAAATAGATGAGAACTCGCATAGAACATGTACGAAACACTTCTCCAACTGAGTTGTTCCTATAGAAAAGTTATCTTAGATCCATGAATTCCTTAATTCGCGTTTAGAGCACATTAAACAGTGTATGAATCCTATGTTGTTTCCTTAAAGTACCTAGAATGGTAAATGTGTGAAATACAAGGCAGAATACACTTGAAATAGAGATATAAACACATTTAGCAGCTTTGGAAAGCCTTACACTTCACTGAAATGTATCATTAAACTGTATAACATAAGTGAGAGACAATGTTCCTGATCTTTTCAGGTTCATAACAGTGTTTAGCTAGTTGTTTGTCCATGTTCCCAATGTTTATACTTGGACAAGAAGTCCCAATGTTTGAAACTACAAGAAAACATCAGTAATTCTGGGAAAATGACAATAAATAGATGAGAACTCGCATAGAACATGTACAAAACACTTCTCCACTGAGTTGTTCCTATAGAAAAGTTATGTTAGATCCATGAATTCCTTAATTCGCGTTTAGAGCACATTAAACAGTGTATGAATCCTATGTTGTTTCCTTAAAGTACCTAGAATGGTAAATGTGTGAAATACAAGGCAGAATACACTTGAAATAGAGATATAAACACATTTAGCAGCTTTGGAAAGCCTTACACTTCACTGAAATGTATCATTAAACTGTATAACATAGGTGAGAGACAATGTTCCTGAGCTTTTCAGGTTCATAACAGTGTTTAGGTAGTTGTTTGTCCATGTTCCCAATGTTTATACCTGGACAAGAAGGCCGAATGTTAGAAACTACAAGAAAACATCAGTAATTCTGGGAAAATGACAATAAATAGATGAGAACTCGCATAGAACATGTACAAAACACTTCTCCAACTGAGTTGTTCCTATAGAAAAGTTATCTTAGATCCAGGAATTCCTTAATTCGCGTTTAGAGCACATTAAACAGTGTATGAATCCTATGTTGTTTCCTTAAAGTACCTAGAATGGTAAATGTGTGAAATACAAGGCAGAATACACTTGAAATAGAGATATAAATACATTTAGCAGCTTTGGAAAGCCTTACACTTCACTGAAATGTATCATTAAACTCTTTTACATAGGTGAGAGACAAAATTCACGAGCTTTTCAGGTTCATAGCACTGTTTAGGTAGTTGTTTTTCCATGTTCCCAATGTTTATACCTGGACAAGAAGGCCGAATGTTAGAAACTACAAGAAAAAATCAGTAATTCTGGGAAAATGACAATAAATAGATGAGAACTCACATAGAACATGTACAAAACACTTCTCCAACTGAGTTGATCCTATAGAAAAGTTATCTTAGATCCATGAATTCCTTAATTCGCGTTTAGAGCACATTAAACAGTGTATGAATCCTATGTTGTTTCCTTAAAGTACCTAGAATGGTAAATGAGTGAAATACAAGGCAGAATACACTTGAAATAGAGATATAAATACATTTAGCAGCTTTGGAAAGCCTTACACTTCACTGAAATGTATCATTAAACTCTTTTACATAGGTGAGAGACAAAATTCACGAGCTTTTCAGGTTCATATCATTGTTTAGGTAGTTGTTTTTCCATGTTTCCAATGTTTATACCTGGACAAGAAGGCTGAATGTTAGAAACTACAAGAAAAAATCAGTAATTCTGGAAAAATGACAATAAATAGATGAGAACTTGCATAGAACATGTACAAAACACTTCTCCAACTGAGTTGTTCATGTAGAAAACGTATCTTAGGTCCAGGAATTGCAAAATTTTGGTTTCGACCACATTAAACAGTGTATGAATCCTATGTTGTTTCCTTAAAGTACCTAGAATGGTAAATGTGTGAAATACAAGGCAGAATTCCCTTGAAATAGAGATATAAACACATTTAGCAGCTTTGGAAAGCCTTACACTTCACTGAAATGTATCATTAAACTCTTTTACATAGGTGAGAGACAAAATTCACGAGCTTTTCAGGTTCATAGCACTGTTTAGGTAGTTGTTTTTCCATGTTCCCAATGTTTATACCTGGACAAGAAGGCTGAATGTTAGAAACTACAAGAAAAAATCAGTAATTCTGGAAAAATGACAATAAATAGATGAGAACTTGCATTGAACATGTACAAAACACTTCTCCAACTGAGTTGTTCATGTAGAAAACTTATCTTAGGTCCAGGAATTCCTAAATTTGGGTTTCGACCACATTAAACAGTGTATGAATCCTATGTTGTTTCCTTAAAGTACCTAGAATGGTAAATGTGTGAAATACAAGGCAGAATACACTTGAAATAGAGATATAAACACATTTAGCAGCTTTGGAAAGCCTTACACTACACTGAAATGTATCATTAAACTGTATAACATAGGTGAGAGACAATGTTCCTGAGCTTTTCAGGTTCATAACAGTGTTTAGGTAGTTGTTTGTCCATGTTCCCAATGTTTATACCTGGACAAGAAGGCCGAATGTTAGAAACTACAAGAAAACATCAGTAATTCTGGGAAAATAACAATAAATAGATGAGAACTCGCATAGAACATGTACAAAACACTTCTCCAACAGAGTTGTTCCTATAGAAAAGTTATCTTAGATCCATGAATTCCTTAATTCGCGTTTAGAGCACATTAAACAGTGTATGAATCCTATGTTGTTTCCTTAAAGTACCTAGTATGGTAAATGTGTGAAATACAAGGCAGAATAAACTTGAAATAGAGATATAAACACATTTAGCAGCTTTGGAAAGCCTTACACTTCACTGAAATGTATCATTAAACTCTTTTACATAGGTGAGAGACAAAATTCACGAGCTTTTCAGGTTCATAGCACTGTTTAGGTAGTTGTTTTTCCATGTTCCCAATGTTTATACCTGTACAAGAAGTCCCAATGTTAGAAACTACAAGAAAACATCAGTAATTCTGGGAAAATGACAATAAATAGATGAGAACTCGCATAGAACATGTACAAAACACTTCTCCACTGAGTTGTTCCTATAGAAAAGTTATGTTAGATCCATGAATTCCTTAATTCGCGTTTAGAGCACATTAAACAGTGTATGAATCCTATGTTGTTTCCTTAAAGTACCTAGAATGGTAAATGTGTGAAATACAAGGCAGAATACACTTGAAATAGAGATATAAACACATTTAGCAGCTTTGGAAAGCCTTACACTACACTGAAATGTATCATTAAACTCTTTTACATAGGTGAGAGACAATGTTCCCGAGCTTTTCAGGTTCATAACAGTGTTTAGTTAGTTGTTTGTCCATGTTCCCAATGTTTACACCTGGAAAGAAGGCCGAATGTTAGAAACTACAAGAAAACATCAGTAATTCTGGGAAAATAACAATAAATAGATGAGAACTCGAATAGAACATGTACAAAACACTTCTCCAACTGAGTTGTTCCTATAGAAAAGTTATCTTAGATCCATGAATTCCTTAATTCGCGTTTAGAGCACATTAAACAGTGTATGAATCCTATGTTGTTTCCTTAAAGTACCTAGAATGGTAAATGTGTGAAATACAAGGCAGAATTCCCTTGAAATAGAGATATAAACACATTTAGCAGCTTTGGAAAGCCTTACACTTCACTGAAATGTATCATTAAACTCTTTTACATAGGTGAGAGACAAAATTCACGAGCTTTTCAGGTTCATAGCACTGTTTAGGTAGTTGTTTTTCCATGTTCCCAATGTTTATACCTGGACAAGAAGGCTGAATGTTAGAAACTACAAGAAAAAATCAGTAATTCTGGAAAAATGACAATAAATAGATGAGAACTTGCATTGAACATGTACAAAACACTTCTCCAACTGAGTTGTTCATGTAGAAAACTTATCTTAGGTCCAGGAATTCCTAAATTTGGGTTTCGACCACATTAAACAGTGTATGAATCCTATGTTGTTTCCTTAAAGTACCTAGAATGGTAAATGTGTGAAATACAAGGCAGAATACACTTGAAATAGAGATATAAACACATTTAGCAGCTTTGGAAAGCCTTACACTACACTGAAATGTATCATTAAACTGTATAACATAGGTGAGAGACAATGTTCCTGAGCTTTTCAGGTTCATAACAGTGTTTAGGTAGTTGTTTGTCCATGTTCCCAATGTTTATACCTGGACAAGAAGGCCGAATGTTAGAAACTACAAGAAAACATCAGTAATTCTGGGAAAATAACAATAAATAGATGAGAACTCGCATAGAACATGTACAAAACACTTCTCCAACTGAGTTGTTCCTATAGAAAAGTTATCTTAGATCCATGAATTCCTTAATTCGCGTTTAGAGCACATTAAACAGTGTATGAATCCTATGTTGTTTCCTTAAAGTACCTAGTATGGTAAATGTGTGAAATACAAGGCAGAATAAACTTGAAATAGAGATATAAACACATTTAGCAGCTTTGGAAAGCCTTACACTTCACTGAAATGTATCATTAAACTCTTTTACATAGGTGAGAGACAAAATTCACGAGCTTTTCAGGTTCATAGCACTGTTTAGGTAGTTGTTTTTCCATGTTCCCAATGTTTATACCTGTACAAGAAGTCCCAATGTTAGAAACTACAAGAAAACATCAGTAATTCTGGGAAAATGACAATAAATAGATGAGAACTCGCATAGAACATGTACAAAACACTTCTCCACTGAGTTGTTCCTATAGAAAAGTTATGTTAGATCCATGAATTCCTTAATTCGCGTTTAGAGCACATTAAACAGTGTATGAATCCTATGTTGTTTCCTTAAAGTACCTAGAATGGTAAATGTGTGAAATACAAGGCAGAATACACTTGAAATAGAGATATAAACACATTTAGCAGCTTTGGAAAGCCTTACACTACACTGAAATGTATCATTAAACTCTTTTACATAGGTGAGAGACAATGTTCCCGAGCTTTTCAGGTTCATAACAGTGTTTAGTTAGTTGTTTGTCCATGTTCCCAATGTTTACACCTGGAAAGAAGGCCGAATGTTAGAAACTACAAGAAAACATCAGTAATTCTGGGAAAATAACAATAAATAGATGAGAACTCGCATAGAACATGTACAAAACACTTCTCCAACTGAGTTGTTCCTATAGAAAAGTTATCTTAGATCCATGAATTCCTTAATTCGCGTTTAGAGCACATTAAACAGTGTATGAATCCTATGCTGTTTCCTTAAAGTACCTATTATGGTAAATGTGTGAAATACAAGGCAGAATAAACTTGAAATAGAGATATAAACACATTTAGCAGCTTTGGAAAGCCTTACACTTCACTGAAATGTATCATTAAACTCTTTTACATAGGTGAGAGACAAAATTCACGAGCTTTTCAGGTTCATATCATTGTTAAGGTAGTTGTTTTTCCATGTTTCCAATGTTTATACCTGGACAAGAAGGCTGAATGTTAGAAACTACAAGAAAAAATCAGTAATTCTGGAAAAATGACAATAAATAGATGAGAACTTGCATAGAACATGTACAAAACACTTCTCCCACTGAGTTGTTCATGTAGAAAACGTATCTTAGGTCCAGGAATTCCAAAATTTTGGTTTCTACCACATTAAACAGTGTATGAATCCTATGTTGTTTCCTTAAAGTACCTAGTATGGTAAATGTGTGAAATACAAGGCAGAATAAACTTGAAATAGAGATATAAACACATTTAGCAGCTTTGGAAAGCCTTACACTTCACTGAAATGTATCATTAAACTCTTTTACATAGGTGAGAGACAAAATTCACGAGCTTTTCAGGTTCATAGCACTGTTTAGGTAGTTGTTTTTCCATGTTCCCAATGTTTATACCTGTACAAGAAGTCCCAATGTTAGAAACTACAAGAAAACATCAGAAATTCTGGGAAAATGACAATAAATAGATGAGAACTCGCATAGAACATGTACAAAACACTTCTCCACTGAGTTGTTCCTATAGAAAAGTTATGTTAGATCCATGAATTCCTTAATTCGCGTTTAGAGCACATTAAACAGTGTATGAATCCTATGTTGTTTCCTTAAAGTACCTAGAATGGTAAATGTGTGAAATACAAGGCAGAATACACTTGAAATAGAGATATAAACACATTTAGCAGCTTTGGAAAGCCTTACACTACACTGAAATGTATCATTAAACTGTATAACATAGGTGAGAGACAATGTTCCTGAGCTTTTCAGGTTCATAACAGTGTTTAGGTAGTTGTTTGTCCATGTTCCCAATGTTTATACCTGGACAAGAAGGCCGAATGTTAGAAACTACAAGATAACATCAGTAATTATGGGAAAATGACAATAAATAGATGAGAACTCGCATAGAACATGTACAAAACACTTCTCCAACTGAGTTGTTCCTATAGAAAAGTTATCTTAGATCCATGAATTCCTTAATTTGCGTTTAGAGCACATTAAACAGTGTATGAATCCTATGTTGTTTCCTTAAAGTACCTAGAATGGTAAATGTGTGAAATACAAGGCAGAATACACTTGAAATAGAGATATAAACACATTTAGCAGCTTTGGAAAGTCTTACACTTCACTGAAATGTATCATTAAACTCTTTTACATAGGTAAGAGACAAAATTCACGAGCTTTTCAGGTTCATAGCACTGTTTAGGTAGATGTTTTTCCATGTTCCCAATGTTTATACCTGGACAAGAAGGCTGAATGTTAGAAACTACAAGATAACATCAGTAATTCTGGGAAAATGACAATAAATAGATGAGAACTCGCATAGAACATGTACAAAACACTTCTCCAACTGAGTTGTTCCTATAGAAAAGTTATCTTAGATCCATGAATTCCTTAATTTGCGTTTAGAGCACATTAAACAGTGTATGAATCCTATGTTGTTTCCTTAAAGTACCTAGAATGGTAAATGTGTGAAATACAAGGCAGAATACACTTGAAATAGAGATATAAACACATTTAGCAGCTTTGGAAAGTCTTACACTTCACTGAAATGTATCATTAAACTCTTTTACATAGGTAAGAGACAAAATTCACGAGCTTTTCAGGTTCATAGCACTGTTTAGGTAGATGTTTTTCCATGTTCCCAATGTTTATACCTGGACAAGAAGGCTGAATGTTAGAAACTACAAGATAACATCAGTAATTCTGGGAAAATGACAATAAATAGATGAGAACTCGCATAGAACATGTACAAAACACTTCTCCAACTGAGTTGTTCCTATAGAAAAGTTATCTTAGATCCATGAATTCCTTAATTCGCGTTTAGAGCACATTAAACAGTGTATGAATCCTATTTTGTTTCCTTAAAGTACCTAGAATGGTAAATGTGTGAAATACAAGGCAGAATACACTTGAAATAGAGATATAAACACATTTAGCAGCTTTGGAAAGCCTTACACTTCACTGAAATGTATCATTAAATTGTATAACATAGGTGAGAGACAATGTTCCTGAGCTTTTCAGGTTCATAACAGTGTTTAGGTAGTTGTTTGTCCATGTTCCCAATGTTTATACCTGGACAAGAAGGCCGAATGTTAGAAACTACAAGAAAACATCAGTAATTATGGGAAAATGACCATAAATAGATGAGAACTTGCATAGAACATGTACAAAACACTTCTCCAACTGAGTTGTTCCTATAGAAAAGTTATCTTAGATCCATGAATTCCTTAATTCGCGTTTAGAGCACATTAAACTGTGTATGAATCGTATGCTGTTTCCTTAAAGTACCTAGAATGGTAAATGTGTGAAATAAAAGGCAGAATACACTTCAAACAGAGATATAAATACATTTAGCAGCTTTGGAAAGCCTTACACTCCACTGAAATGTATCATTATACTCTTTTACATAGGTGAGAGACAAAATTCACGAGCTTTTCAGGTTCATAGCACTGTTTAGGTAGTTGTTTTTAAATGTTCCCAATGTTTATACAAGGGCAAGAAGGCTGAATGTTAGAAACTACAAGAAAAAATCAGTAATTCTGGAAAAATGACAATAAATAGATGAGAACTTGCATAGAACATGTACAAAACACTTCTCCAACTGAGTTGTTCATGTAGAAAACGTATCTTAGGTCCAGGAATTCCTAAATTTGGGTTTCGACCACATTAAACAGTGTATGAATCCTATGTTGTTTCCTTAAAGTACCTAGAATGGTAAATGTGTGAAATACAAGGCAGAATACACTTGAAATAGAGATATAAACACATTTAGCAGCTTTGGAAAGCCTTACACTACACTGAAATGTATCATTAAACTCTTTTACATAGGTGAGAGACAATGTTCCCGAGCTTTTCAGGTTCATAACAGTGTTTAGTTAGTTGTTTGTCCATGTTCCCAATGTTTACACCTGGAAAGAAGGCCGAATGTTAGAAACTACAAGAAAACATCAGTAATTCTGGGAAAATAACAATAAATAGATGAGAACTCGCATAGAACATGTACAAAACACTTCTCCAACTGAGTTGTTCCTATAGAAAAGTTATCTTAGATCCATGAATTCCTTAATTCGCGTTTAGAGCACATTAAACAGTGTATGAATCCTATGCTGTTTCCTTAAAGTACCTATTATGGTAAATGTGTGAAATACAAGGCAGAATAAACTTGAAATAGAGATATAAACACATTTAGCAGCTTTGGAAAGCCTTACACTTCACTGAAATGTATCATTAAACTCTTTTACATAGGTGAGAGACAAAATTCACGAGCTTTTCAGGTTCATATCATTGTTAAGGTAGTTGTTTTTCCATGTTTCCAATGTTTATACCTGGACAAGAAGGCTGAATGTTAGAAACTACAAGAAAAAATCAGTAATTCTGGAAAAATGACAATAAATAGATGAGAACTTGCATAGAACATGTACAAAACACTTCTCCCACTGAGTTGTTCATGTAGAAAACGTATCTTAGGTCCAGGAATTCCAAAATTTTGGTTTCTACCACATTAAACAGTGTATGAATCCTATGTTGTTTCCTTAAAGTACCTAGTATGGTAAATGTGTGAAATACAAGGCAGAATAAACTTGAAATAGAGATATAAACACATTTAGCAGCTTTGGAAAGCCTTACACTTCACTGAAATGTATCATTAAACTCTTTTACATAGGTGAGAGACAAAATTCACGAGCTTTTCAGGTTCATAGCACTGTTTAGGTAGTTGTTTTTCCATGTTCCCAATGTTTATACCTGTACAAGAAGTCCCAATGTTAGAAACTACAAGAAAACATCAGAAATTCTGGGAAAATGACAATAAATAGATGAGAACTCGCATAGAACATGTACAAAACACTTCTCCACTGAGTTGTTCCTATAGAAAAGTTATGTTAGATCCATGAATTCCTTAATTCGCGTTTAGAGCACATTAAACAGTGTATGAATCCTATGTTGTTTCCTTAAAGTACCTAGAATGGTAAATGTTTGAAATACAAGGCAGAATACACTTGAAATAGAGATATAAACACATTTAGCAGCTTTGGAAAGCCTTACACTACACTGAAATGTATCATAAAACTGTATAACATAGGTGAGAGACAATGTTCCTGAGCTTTTCAGGTTCATAACAGTGTTTAGGTAGTTGTTTGTCCATGTTCCCAATGTTTATACCTGGACAAGAAGGCCGAATGTTAGAAACTACAAGATAACATCAGTAATTATGGGAAAATGACAATAAATAGATGAGAACTCGCATAGAACATGTACAAAACACTTCTCCAACTGAGTTGTTCCTATAGAAAAGTTATCTTAGATCCATGAATTCCTTAATTTGCGTTTAGAGCACATTAAACAGTGTATGAATCCTATGTTGTTTCCTTAAAGTACCTAGAATGGTAAATGTGTGAAATACAAGGCAGAATACACTTGAAATAGAGATATAAACACATTTAGCAGCTTTGGAAAGTCTTACACTTCACTGAAATGTATCATTAAACTCTTTTACATAGGTAAGAGACAAAATTCACGAGCTTTTCAGGTTCATAGCACTGTTTAGGTAGATGTTTTTCCATGTTCCCAATGTTTATACCTGGACAAGAAGGCTGAATGTTAGAAACTACAAGATAACATCAGTAATTCTGGGAAAATGACAATAAATAGATGAGAACTCGCATAGTCATGTACAAAACACTTCTCCAACTGAGTTGTTCCTATAGAAAAGTTATCTTAGATCCATGAATTCCTTAATTTGCGTTTAGAGCACATTAAACAGTGTATGAATCCTATGTTGTTTCCTTAAAGTACCTAGAATGGTAAATGTGTGAAATACAAGGCAGAATACACTTGAAATAGAGATATAAACACATTTAGCAGCTTTGGAAAGTCTTACACTTCACTGAAATGTATCATTAAACTCTTTTACATAGGTAAGAGACAAAATTCACGAGCTTTTCAGGTTCATAGCACTGTTTAGGTAGATGTTTTTCCATGTTCCCAATGTTTATACCTGGACAAGAAGGCTGAATGTTAGAAACTACAAGATAACATCAGTAATTCTGGGAAAATGACAATAAATAGATGAGAACTCGCATAGAACATGTACAAAACACTTCTCCAACTGAGTTGTTCCTATAGAAAAGTTATCTTAGATCCATGAATTCCTTAATTCGCGTTTAGAGCACATTAAACAGTGTATGAATCCTATTTTGTTTCCTTAAAGTACCTAGAATGGTAAATGTGTGAAATACAAGGCAGAATACACTTGAAATAGAGATATAAACACATTTAGCAGCTTTGGAAAGCCTTACACTTCACTGAAATGTATCATTAAATTGTATAACATAGGTGAGAGACAATGTTCCTGAGCTTTTCAGGTTCATAACAGTGTTTAGGTAGTTGTTTGTCCATGTTCCCAATGTTTATACCTGGACAAGAAGGCCGAATGTTAGAAACTACAAGAAAACATCAGTAATTATGGGAAAATGACCATAAATAGATGAGAACTTGCATAGAACATGTACAAAACACTTCTCCAACTGAGTTGTTCCTATAGAAAAGTTATCTTAGATCCATGAATTCCTTAATTCGCGTTTAGAGCACATTAAACTGTGTATGAATCGTATGCTGTTTCCTTAAAGTACCTAGAATGGTAAATGTGTGAAATAAAAGGCAGAATACACTTCAAACAGAGATATAAATACATTTAGCAGCTTTGGAAAGCCTTACACTTCACTGAAATGTATCATTATACTCTTTTACATAGGTGAGAGACAAAATTCACGAGCTTTTCAGGTTCATAGCACTGTTTAGGTAGTTGTTTTTAAATGTTCCCAATGTTTATACAAGGGCAAGAAGGCTGAATGTTAGAAACTACAAGAAAAAATCAGTAATTCTGGAAAAATGACAATAAATAGATGAGAACTTGCATAGAACATGTACAAAACACTTCTCCAACTGAGTTGTTCATGTAGAAAACGTATCTTAGGTCCAGGAATTCCTAAATTTGGGTTTCGACCACATTAAACAGTGTATGAATCCTATGTTGTTTCCTTAAAGTACCTAGAATGGTAAATGTGTGAAATACAAGGCAGAATACACTTGAAATAGAGATATAAACACATTTAGCAGCTTTGGAAAGCCTTACACTACACTGAAATGTATCATTAAACTGTATAACATAGGTGAGAGACAATGTTCCTGAGCTTTTCAGGTTCATAACAGTGTTTAGGTAGTTGTTTGTCCATGTTCCCAATGTTTATACCAGGACAAGAAGGCCGAATGTTAGAAACTACAAGAAAACATCAGTAATTCTGGGAAAATGACAATAAATAGATGAGAACTCGCATAGAACATGTACAAAACACTTCTCCAACTGAGTTGTTCCTATAGAAAAGTTATCTTAGATCCATGAATTCCTTAATTCGCGTTTAGAGCACATTAAACAGTGTATGAATCCTATGTTGTTTCCTTAAAGTACCTAGAATGGTAAATGTGTGAAATACAAGGCAGAATACACTTGAAATAGAGATATAAACACATTTAGCAGCTTTGGAAAGCCTTACACTTCACTGAAATGTATCATTAAACTCTTTTACATAGGTGAGAGACAAAATTCACGAGCTTTTCAGGTTCATAGCACTGTTTAGGTAGTTGTTTTTCCATGTTCCCAATGTTTATACCTGGACAAGAAGTCCCAATGTTAGAAAATACAAGAAAACATCAGTAATTCTGGGAAAATGACAATAAATAGATGAGAACTCGCATAGAACATGTACAAAACACTTCTCCAACTGAGTTGTTCCTATAGAAAAGTTATCTTAGATCCATGAATTCCTTAATTCGCGTTTAGAGCACATTAAACAGTGTATGAATCCTATGTTGTTTCCTTAAAGTACCTAGAATGGTAAATGTGTGAAATACAAGGAAGAATACACTTGAAATAGAGATATAAACACATTTAGCAGCTTTGGAAAGCCTTACACTTCACTGAAATGTATCATTAAACTCTTTTACATAGGTGAGAGACAAAATTCACGAGCTTTTCAGGTTCATAGCACTGTTTAGGTAGTTGTTTTTCCATGTTCCCAATGTTTATACCTGGACAAGAAGTCCCAATGTTAGAAACTACAAGAAAACATCAGTAATTCTGGGAAAATGACAATAAATAGATGAGAACTCGCATAGAACATGTACAAAACACTTCTCCACTGAGTTGTTCTTATAGAAAAGTTATGTTAGATCCATGAATTCCTTAATTCGCGTTTAGAGCCCATTAAACAGTGTATGAATCCTATGTTGTTTCCTTAAAGTACCTAGAATGGTAAATGTGTGAAATACAAGGCAGAATACACTTGAAATAGAGATATAAACACATTTAGCAGCTTTGGAAAGCCTTACACTACACTGAAATGTATCATTAAACTGTATAACATAGGTGAGAGACAATGTTCCTGAGCTTTTCAGGTTCATAACAGTGTTTAGGTAGTTGTTTGTCCATGTTCCCAATGTTTATACCTGGACAAGAAGGCCGAATGTTAGAAACTACAATATAACATCAGTAATTCTGGGAAAATGACAATAAATAGATGAGAACTCGCATAGAACATGTACAAAACACTTCTCCACTGAGTTGTTCCTATAGAAAAGTTATCTTAGATCCATGAATACCTTAATTCGCGTTTAGAGCACATTAAACAGTGTATGAATCCTATGTTGTTTCCTTAAAGTACCTAGAATGGTAAATGTGTGAAATACAAGGCAGAATACACTTGAAATAGAGATATAAACACATTTAGCAGCTTTGGAAAGCCTCACACTTCACTGAAATGTATCATTAAACTCTTTTACATAGGTGAGAGACAAAATTCACGAGCTTTTCAGGTTCATAGCACTGTTTAGGTAGTTGTTTTTCCACGTTCCCAATGTGTACACCTGGAGAAGAAGGCTGAATGTTAGAAACTACAAGAAAAAATGAGTAATTCTGGAAAAATGACAATAAATAGATGAGAACTTGCATAGAACATGTACAAAACACTTCTCCAACTGAGTTGTTCATGTAGAAAAGGTATCTTAGGAACAGGAATTCCTAAATTTGGGTTTCGACCACATTAAACAGTGTATGAATCCTATGTTGTTTCCTTAAAGTACCTAGAATGGTAAATGTGTGAAATACAAGGCAGAATACACTTGAAATAGAGATATAAACACATTTAGCAGCTTTGGAAAGCCTTACACTACACTGAAATGTATCATTAAACTGTATAACATAGGTGAGAGACAATGTTCCTGAGCTTTTCAGGTTCATAACAGTGTTTAGGTAGTTGTTTGTCCATGTTCCCAATGTTTACACCTGGACAAGAAGGCCGAATGTTAGAAACTACAAGATAACATCAGTAATTCTGGGAAAATGACAATAAATAGATGAGAACTCGCATAGAACATGTACAAAACACTTCTCCAACTGAGTTGTTCCTATAGAAAAGTTATTTTAGATCCATGAATTCCTTAATTCGCCTTTAGAGCACATTAAACAGTGTATGAATCCTATGTTTTTTCCTTAAAGTACCTAGAATGGTAAATGTGTGAAATACAAGGCAGAATACACTTGAAATAGAGATATAAACACATTTAGCAGCTTTGGAAAGCCTTACACTTCACTGAAATGTATCATTAAACTCTTTTACATAGGTGAGAGACAAAATTCACGAGCTTTTCAGGTTCATAGCACTGTTTAGGTAGTTGTTTTTCCATGTCCCCAATGTTTATACCTGGACAAGAAGGCCGAATGTTAGAAACTACAAGAAAACATCAGTAATTCTGGGAAAATGACAATAAATAGATGAGAACTCGCATAGAACATGTACAAAACACTTCTCCAACTGAGTTGTTCCTATAGAAAAGTTATCTTAGATCCATGAATTCCTTAATTCGCGTTTAGAGCACATTAAACAGTGTATGAATCCTATGTTGTTTCCTAAAAGTAACTAGAATGGTAAATGTGTGAAATACAAGGGAGAATACCCTTGAAATAGAGATATAAACACATTTAGCAGCTTTGGAAAGCCTTACACTTCACTGAAATGTATCATTAAACTGTATAACATAGGTGAGAGACAATGTTCCTGAGCTTTTCAGGTTCATAACAGTGTTTAGGTAGTTGTTTGTCCATGTTCCCAATGTTTATACCTGGACAAGAAGGCCGAATGTTAGAAACTACAAGATAACATCAGTAATTCTGGGAAAATGACAATAAATAGATGAGAACTCGCATAGAACATGTACAAAACACTTCTCCAACTGAGTTGTTCCTATAGAAAAGTTATCTTAGATCCATGAATTCCTTAATTCGCGTTTAGAGCACATTAAACAGTGTATGAATCCTATGTTGTTTCCTTAAAGTACCTAGAATGGTAAATGTGTGAAATACAAGGCAGAATACACTTGAAATAGAGATATAAACACATTTAGCAGCTTTGGAAAGCCTTACACTTCACTGAAATGTATCATTAAACTGTATAACATAGGTGAGAGACAATGTTCCTGAGCTTTTCAGGTTCATAACAGTGTTTAGGTAGTTGTTTGTCCATGTTCCCAATGTTTATACCTGGACAAGAAGGCCGAATGTTAGAAACTACAAGAAAACATCAGTAATTCTCGGAAAATGACAATAAATAGATGAGAACTCGCATAGAACATGTACAAAACACTTCTCCACTGAGTTGCTCCTATAGAAAAGTTATGTTAGATCCATGAATTCCTTAATTCGCGTTTAGAGCACATTAAACAGTGTATGAATCCCATGTTGTTTCCTTAAAGTACCTAGAATGGTAAATGTGTGAAATACAAGGCAGAATACACTTGAAATAGAGATATAAACACATTTAGCAGCTTTGGAAAGCCTTACACTACACTGAAATATATCATTAAACTGTATAACATAGGTGAGAGACAATGTTCCTGAGCTTTTCAGGTTCATAACAGTGTTTAGGTAGTTGTTTGTCCATGTTCCCAATGTTTATACCTGGACAAGAAGGCCGAATGTTAGAAACTACAAGATAACATCAGTAATTCTGGGAAAATGACAATAAATAGATGAGAACTCGCATAGAACATGTACAAAACACTTCTCCACTGAGTTGTTCCTATAGAAGAGTTATCTTAGATCCATGAATTCCTTAATTCGCGTTTAGAGCACATTAAACAGTGTATGAATCCTATGTTGTTTCCTTAAAGTAACTAGAATGGTAAATGTGTGAAATACAAGGCAGAATACACTTGAAATAGAGATATAAACACATTTAGCAGCTTTGGAAAGCCTTACACTTCACTGAAATGTATCATTAAACTGTATAACATAGGTGAGAGACAATGTTCCTGAGCTTTTCAGGTTCATAACAGTGTTTAGGTAGTTGTTTGTCCATGTTCCCAATGTTTACACCTGGACAAGAAGGCCGAATGTTAGAAACTACAAGATAACATCAGTAATTCTGGGAAAATGACAATAAATAGATGAGAACTCGCATAGAACATGTACAAAACACTTCTCCAACTGAGTTGTTCCTATAGAAAAGTTATTTTAGATCCATGAATTCCTTAATTCGCCTTTAGAGCACATTAAACAGTGTATGAATCCTATGTTGTTTCCTTAAAGTACCTAGAATGGTAAATGTGTGAAATACAAGGCAGAGTACACTTGAAATAGAGATATAAACACATTTAGCAGCTTTGGAAAGCCTTACACTTCACTGAAATGTATCATTAAACTCTTTTACATAGGTGAGAGACAAAATTCACGAGCTTTTCAGGTTCATAGCACTGTTTAGGTAGTTGTTTTTCCATGTTCCCAATGTTTATACCTGGACAAGAAGGCCGAATGTTAGAAACTACAAGAAAACATCAGTAATTCTGGGAAAATGACAATAAATAGATGAGAACTCGCATAGAACATGTACAAAACACTTCTCCAACTGAGTTGTTCCTATAGAAAAGTTATCTTAGATCCATGAATTCCTTAATTCGCGTTTAGAGCACATTAAACAGTGTATGAATCCTATGTTGTTTCCTTAAAGTAACTAGAATGGTAAATGTGTGAAATACAAGGGAGAATACACTTGAAATAGAGATATAAACACATTTAGCAGCTTTGGAAAGCCTTACACTTCACTGAAATGTATCATTAAACTGTATTACATAGGTGAGAGACAATGTTCCTGAGCTTTTCAGGTTCATAACAGTGTTTAGGTAGTTGTTTGTCCATGTTCCCAATGTTTATACCTGGACAAGAAGGCCGAATGTTAGAAACTACAAGAAAACATCAGTAATTCTGGGAAAATGACAATAAATAGATGAGAACTCGCATAGAACATGTACAAAACACTTCTCCAACTGAGTTGTTCCTATAGAAAAGTTATCTTAGATCCATGAATTCCTTAATTCGCGTTTAGAGCACATTAAACAGTGTATGAATCCTATGTTGTTTCCTTAAAGTACCTAGAATGGTAAATGTGTGAAATACAAGGCAGAATACACTTGAAATAGAGATATAAACACATTTAGCAGCTTTGGAAAGCCTTACACTTCACTGAAATGTATCATTAAACTGTATAACATAGGTGAGAGACAATGTTCCTGAGCTTTTCAGGTTCATAACAGTGTTTAGGTAGTTGTTTGTCCATGTTCCCAATGTTTATACCTGGACAAGAAGGCCGAATGTTAGAAACTACAAGAAAACATCAGTAATTCTCGGAAAATGACAATAAATAGATGAGAACTCGCATAGAACATGTACAAAACACTTCTCCACTGAGTTGTTCCTATAGAAAAGTTATGTTAGATCCATGAATTCCTTAATTCGCGTTTAGAGCACATTAAACAGTGTATGAATCCTATGTTGTTTCCTTAAAGTACCTAGAATGGTAAATGTGTGAAATACAAGGCAGAATACACTTGAAATAGAGATATAAACACATTTAGCAGCTTTGGAAAGCCTTACACTACACTGAAATATATCATTAAACTGTATAACATAGGTGAGAGACAATGTTCCTGAGCTTTTCTGGTTCATAACAGTGTTTAGGTAGTTGTTTGTCCATGTTCCCAATGTTTATACCTGGACAAGAAGGCCGAATGTTAGAAACTACAAGATAACATCAGTAATTCTGGGAAAATGACAATAAATAGATGAGAACTCGCATAGAACATGTACAAAACACTTCTCCACTGAGTTGCTCCTATAGAAAAGTTACGTTAGATCCATGAATTCCTTAATTCGCGTTTAGAGCACATTAAACAGTGTATGAATCCCATGTTGTTTCCTTAAAGTACCTAGAATGGTAAATGTGTGAAATACAAGGCAGAATACACTTGAAATAGAGATATAAACACATTTAGCAGCTTTGGAAAGCCTTACACTACACTGAAATATATCATTAAACTGTATAACATAGGTGAGAGACAATGTTCCTGAGCTTTTCAGGTTCATAACAGTGTTTAGGTAGTTGTTTGTCCATGTTCCCAATGTTTACACCTGGACAAGAAGGCCGAATGTTAGAAACTACAAGATAACATCAGTAATTCTGGGAAAATGACAATAAATAGATGAGAACTCGCATAGAACATGTACAAAACACTTCTCCAACTGAGTTGTTCCTATAGAAAAGTTATTTTAGATCCATGAATTCCTTAATTCGCCTTTAGAGCACATTAAACAGTGTATGAATCCTATGTTGTTTCCTTAAAGTACCTAGAATGGTAAATGTGTGAAATACAAGGCAGAGTACACTTGAAATAGAGATATAAACACATTTAGCAGCTTTGGAAAGCCTTACACTTCACTGAAATGTATCATTAAACTCTTTTACATAGGTGAGAGACAAAATTCACGAGCTTTTCAGGTTCATAGCACTGTTTAGGTAGTTGTTTTTCCATGTTCCCAATGTTTATACCTGGACAAGAAGGCCGAATGTTAGAAACTACAAGAAAACATCAGTAATTCTGGGAAAATGACAATAAATAGATGAGAACTCGCATAGAACATGTACAAAACACTTCTCCAACTGAGTTGTTCCTATAGAAAAGTTATCTTAGATCCATGAATTCCTTAATTCGCGTTTAGAGCACATTAAACAGTGTATGAATCCTATGTTGTTTCCTTAAAGTAACTAGAATGGTAAATGTGTGAAATACAAGGGAGAATACACTTGAAATAGAGATATAAACACATTTAGCAGCTTTGGAAAGCCTTACACTTCACTGAAATGTATCATTAAACTGTATAACATAGGTGAGAGACAATGTTCCTGAGCTTTTCAGGTTCATAACAGTGTTTAGGTAGTTGTTTGTCCATGTTCCCAATGTTTATACCTGGACAAGAAGGCCGAATGTTAGAAACTACAAGAAAACATCAGTAATTCTGGGAAAATGACAATAAATAGATGAGAACTCGCATAGAACATGTACAAAACACTTCTCCAACTGAGTTGTTCCTATAGAAAAGTTATCTTAGATCCATGAATTCCTTAATTCGCGTTTAGAGCACATTAAACAGTGTATGAATCCTATGTTGTTTCCTTAAAGTACCTAGAATGGTAAATGTGTGAAATACAAGGCAGAATACACTTGAAATAGAGATATAAACACATTTAGCAGCTTTGGAAAGCCTTACACTTCACTGAAATGTATCATTAAACTGTATAACATAGGTGAGAGACAATGTTCCTGAGCTTTTCAGGTTCATAACAGTGTTTAGGTAGTGTTTTTCCATGTTCCCAATGTTTATACCTGGACAAGAAGGCCGAATGTTAGAAACTACAGAAAACATCAGTAATTCTGGGAAAATGACAATAAATAGATGAGAACTCGCATAGAACATGTACAAAACACTTCTCCACTGAGTTGTTCCTATAGAAGAGTTATGTTAGATCCATGAATTCCTTAATTCGCGTTTAAAGCACATTAAACAGTGTATGAATCCTATGTTGTTTCCTTAAAGTAACTAGAATGGTAAATGTGTGAAATACAAGGCAGAATACACTTGAAATAGAGATATAAACACATTTAGCAGCTTTGGAAAGCCTTACACTTCACTGAAATGTATCATTAAACTGTATAACATAGGTGAGAGACAATGTTCCTGAGCTTTTCAGGTTCATAACAGTGTTTAGGTAGTTGTTTGTCCATGTTCCCAATGTTTACAGCTGGACAAGAAGGCCGAATGTTAGAAACTACAAGATAACATCAGTAATTCTGGGAAAATGACAATAAATAGATGAGAACTCGCATAGAACATGTACAAAACACTTCTCCAACTGAGTTGTTCCTATAGAAAAGTTATTTTAGATCCATGAATTCCTTAATTCGCCTTTACAGCACATTAAACAGTGTATGAATCCTATGTTGTTTCCTTAAAGTACCTAGAATGGTAAATGTGTGAAATACAAGGCAGAATACACTTGAAATAGAGATATAAACACATTTAGCAGCTTTGGAAAGCCTTACACTTCACTGAAATGTATCATTAAACTCTTTTACATAGGTGAGAGACAAAATTCACGAGCTTTTCAGGTTCATAGCACTGTTTAGGTAGTTGTTTTTCCATGTTCCCAATGTTTATACCTGGACAAGAAGGCCGAATGTTAGAAACTACAAGAAAACATCAGTAATTCTGGGAAAATGACAATAAATAGATGAGAACTCGCATAGAACATGTACAAAACACTTCTCCAACTGAGTTGTTCCTATAGAAAAGTTATCTTAGATCCATGAATTCCTTAATTCGCGTTTAGAGCACATTAAACAGTGTATGAATCCTATGTTGTTTCCTTAAAGTAACTAGAATGGTAAATGTGTGAAATACAAGGGAGAATACACTTGAAATAGAGATATAAACACATTTAGCAGCTTAGGAAAGCCTTACACTTCACTGAAATGTATCATTAAACTGTATAACATAGGTGAGAGACAATGTTCCTGAGCTTTTCAGGTTCATAACAGTGTTTAGGTAGTTGTTTGTCCATGTTCCCAATGTTTATACCTGGACAAGAAGGCCGAATGTTAGAAACTACAAGATAACATCTGTAATTCTGGGAAAATGACAATAAATAGATGAGAACTCGCATAGAACATGTACAAAACACTTCTCCAACTGAGTTGTTCCTATAGAAAAGTTATCTTAGATCCATGAATTCCTTAATTCGCGTTTAGAGCACATTAAACAGTGTATGAATCCTATGTTGTTTCCTTAAAGTACCTAGAATGGTAAATGTGTGAAATACAAGGCAGAATACACTTGAAATAGAGATATAAACACATTTAGCAGCTTTGGAAAGCCTTACACTTCACTGAAATGTATCATTAAACTGTATAACATAGGTGAGAGACAATGTTCCTGAGCTTTTCAGGTTCATAACAGTGTTTAGGTAGTTGTTTGTCCATGTTCCCAATGTTTATACCTGGACAAGAAGGCCGAATGTTAGAAACTACAAGAAAACATCAGTAATTCTCGGAAAATGACAATAAATAGATGAGAACTCGCATAGAACATGTACAAAACACTTCTCCACTGAGTTGTTCCTATAGAAAAGTTATGTTAGATCCATGAATTCCTTAATTCGCGTTTAGAGCACATTAAACAGTGTATGAATCCTATGTTGTTTCCTTAAAGTACCTAGAATGGTAAATGTGTGAAATACAAGGCAGAATACACTTGAAATAGAGATATAAACACATTTAGCAGCTTTGGAAAGCCTTACACTACACTGAAATATATCATTAAACTGTATAACATAGGTGAGAGACAATGTTCCTGAGCTTTTCAGGTTCATAACAGTGTTTAGGTAGTTATTTGTCCATGTTCCCAATGTTTATACCTGGACAAGAAGGCCGAATGTTAGAAACTACAAGATAACATCAGTAATTCTGGGAAAATGACAATAAATAGATGAGAACTCGCATAGAACATGTACAAAACACTTCTCCACTGAGTTGTTCCTATAGAAGAGTTATCTTAGATCCATGAATTCCTTAATTCGCGTTTAGAGCACATTAAACAGTGTATGAATCCTATGTTGTTTCCTTAAAGTACCTAGAATGGTAAATGTGTGAAATACAAGGCAGAATACACTTGAAATAGAGATATAAACACATTTAGCAGCTTTGGAAAGCCTCACACTTCACTGAAATGTATCATTAAACTCTTACATAGGTGAGAGACAAAATTCACGAGCTTTTCAGGTTCATAGCACTGTTTAGGTAGTTGTTTTTCCACGTTCCCAATGTTTACACCTGGACAAGAAGGCTGAATGTTAGAAACTACAAGAAAAAATGAGTAATTCTGGAAAAATGACAATAAATAGATGAGAACTTGCATAGAACATATACAAAACACTTCTCCAACTGAGTTGTTCATGTAGAAAAGGTATCTTAGGTCCAGGAATTCCTAAATTTGGGTTTCGACCACATTAAACAGTGTATGAATCCTATGTTGTTTCCTTAAAGTACCTAGAATGGTAAATGTGTGAAATACAAGGCAGAATACACTTGAAATAGAGATATAAACACATTTAGCAGCTTTGGAAAGCCTTACACTACACTGAAATGTATCATTAAACTGTATAACATAGGTGAGAGACAATGTTCCTGAGCTTTTCAGGTTCATAACAGTGTTTAGGTAGTTGTTTGTCCATGTTCCCAAGGTTTACACCTGGACAAGAAGGCCGAATGTTAGAAACTACAAGATAACATCAGTAATTCTGGGAAAATGACAATAAATAGATGAGAACTCGCATAGAACATGTACAAAACACTTCTCCAACTGAGTTGTTCCTATAGAAAAGTTATTTTAGATCCATGAACTCCTTAATTCGCCTTTAGAGCACATTAAACAGTGTATGAATCCTATGTTGTTTCCTTAAAGTACCTAGAATGGTAAATGTGTGAAATACAAGGCAGAATACACTTGAAATAGAGATATAAACACATTTAGCAGCTTTGGAAAGCCTTACACTTCACTGAAATGTATCATTAAACTCTTTTACATAGGTGAGAGACAAAATTCACGAGCTTTTCAGGTTCATAGCACTGTTTAGGTAGTTGTTTTTCCATGTTCCCAATGTTTATACCTGGACAAGAAGGCCGAATGTTAGAAACTACAAGAAAACATCAGTAATTCTGGGAAAATGACAATAAATAGATGAGAACTCGCATAGAACATGTACAAAACACTTCTCCAACTGAGTTGTTCCTATAGAAAAGTTATCTTAGATCCATGAATTCCTTAATTCGCGTTTAGAGCACATTAAACAGTGTATGAATCCTATGTTGTTTCCTTAAAGTAACTAGAATGGTAAATGTGTGAAATACAAGGGAGAATACACTTGAAATAGAGATATAAACACATTTAGCAGCTTTGGAAAGCCTTACACTTCACTGAAATGTATCATTAAACTGTATAACATAGGTGAGAGACAATGTTCCTGAGCTTTTCAGGTTCATAACAGTGTTTAGGTAGTTGTTTGTCCATGTTCCCAATGTTTATACCTGGACAAGAAGGCCGAATGTTAGAAACTACAAGATAACATCAGTAATTCTGGGAAAATGACAATAAATAGATGAGAACTCGCATAGAACATGTACAAAACACTTCTCCAACTGAGTTGTTCCTATAGAAACGTTATCTTAGATCCATGAATTCCTTAATTCGCGTTTAGAGCACATTAAACAGTGTATGAATCCTATGTTGTTTCCTTAAAGTACCTAGAATGGTAAATGTGTGAAATACAAGGCAGAATACACTTGAAATAGAGATATAAACACAATTAGCAGCTTTGGAAAGCCTTACACTACACTGAAATGTATTATTAAACTGTATAACATAGGTGAGAGACAATGTTCCTGAGCTTTTCAGGTTCATAACAGTGTTTAGGTAGTTGTTTGTCCATGTTCCCAATGTTTACACCTGGACAAGAAGGCCGAATGTTAGAAACTACAAGAAAACATCAGTAATTCTCGGAAAATGACAATAAATAGATGAGAACTCGCATAGAACATGTACAAAACACTTCTCCACTGAGTTGTTCCTATAGAAAAGTTATGTTAGATCCATGAATTCCTTAATTCGCGTTTAGAGCACATTAAACAGTGTATGAATCTTATGTTGTTTCCTTAAAGTACCTAGAATGGTAAATGTGTGAAATACAAGGCAGAATACACTTGAAATAGAGATATAAACACATTTAGCAGCTTTGGAAAGCCTTACACTACACTGAAATATATCATTAAACTGTATAACATAGGTGAGAGACAATGTTCCTGAGCTTTTCAGGTTCATAACAGTGTTTAGGTAGTTGTTTGTCCATGTTCCCAATGTTTATACCTGGACAAGAAGGCCGAATGTTAGAAACTACAAGATAACATCAGTAATTCTGGGAAAATGACAATAAATAGATGAGAACTCGCATAGAACATGTACAAAACACTTCTCCACTGAGTTGTTCCTATAGAAAAGTTATCTTAGATCCATGAATTCCTTAATTCGCGTTTAGAGCACATTAAACAGTGTATGAATCCTATGTTGTTTCCTTAAAGTACCTAGAATGGTAAATGTGTGAAATACAAGGCAGAATACACTTGAAATAGAGATATCAACACATTTAGCAGCTTTAGAAAGCCTCACACTTCACTGAAATGTATCATTAAACTCTTTTACATAGGTGAGAGACAAAATTCACGAGCTTTTCAGGTTCATAGCACTGTTTAGGTAGTTGTTTTTCCACGTTCCCAATGTGTACACCTGGACAAGAAGGCTGAATGTTAGAAACTACAAGAAAAAATGAGTAATTCTGGAAAAATGACAATAAATAGATGAGAACTTGCATAGAACATGTACAAAACACTTCTCCAACTGAGTTGTTCATGTAGAAAAGGTATCTTAGGAACAGGAATTCCTAAATTTGGGTTTCGACCACATTAAACAGTGTATGAATCCTATGTTGTTTCCTTAAAGTACCTAGAATGGTAAATGTGTGAAATACAAGGCAGAATACACTTGAAATAGAGATATAAACACATTTAGCAGCTTTGGGAAGCCTTACACTTCACTGAAATGTATCATTAAACTCTTTTACATAGGTGAGAGACAAAATTCACGAGCTTTTCAGGTTCATAGCACTGTTTAGGTAGTTGTTTTTCCATGTTCCCAATGTTTATACCTGGACAAGAAGGCCGAATTTTAGAAACTACAAGAAAACATCAGTAATTCTGGGAAAATGACAATAAATAGATGAGAACTCGCATAGAACATGTACAAAACACTTCTCCAACTGAGTTGTTCCTATAGAAAAGTTATCTTAGATCCATGAATTCCTTAATTCGCGTTTAGAGCACATTAAACAGTGTATGAATCCTATGTTGTTTCCTTAAAGTAACTAGAATGGTAAATGTGTGAAATACAAGGCAGAATACACTTGAAATAGAGATATAAACACATTTAGCAGCTTTGGAAAGCCTTACACTTCACTGAAATGTATCATTAAACTGTATAACATAGGTGAGAGACAATGTTCCTGAGCTTTTCAGGTTCATAACAGTGTGTAGGTAGTTGTTTGTCCATGTTCCCAATGTTTATACCTGGACAAGAAGGCCGAATGTTAGAAACTACAAGATAACATCAGTAATTCTGGGAAAATGACAATAAATAGATGAGAACTCGCATAGAACATATACAAAACACTTCTCCAACTGAGTTGTTCCTATAGAAAAGTTATCTTAGATCCATGAATTCCTTAATTCGCGTTTAGAGCACATTAAACAGTGTATGAATCCTATGTTGTTTCCTTAAAGTACCTAGAATGGTAAATGTGTGAAATACAAGGCAGAATACACTTGAAATAGAGATATAAACACATTTAGCAGCTTTGGAAAGCCTTACACTTCACTGAAATGTATCATTAAACTGTATAACATAGGTGAGAGACAATGTTCCTGAGCTTTTCAGGTTCATAACAGTGTTTAGGTAGTTGTTTGTCCATGTTCCCAATGTTTACACCTGGACAAGAAGGCCGAATGTTAGAAACTACAAGAAAACATCAGTAATTCTCGGAAAATGACAATAAATAGATGAGAACTCGCATAGAACATGTACAAAACACTTCTCCACTGAGTTGTTCCTATAGAAAAGTTATGTTAGATCCATGAATTCCTTAATTCGCGTTTAGAGCACATTAAACAGTGTATGAATCCTATGTTGTTTTCTTAAAGTACCTAGAATGGTAAATGTGTGAAATACAAGGCAGAATACACTTGAAATAGAGATATAAATACATTTAGCAGCTTTGCAAAGCCTTACACCTCACTGAAATGTATCATTAAACTCTTTTACATAGGTGAGAGACAAAATTCACGAGCTTTTCAGGTTCATAGCACTGTTTAGGTAGTTGTTTTTCCATGTTCCCAATGTTTATACCTGGACAAGAAGGCTGAATGTTAGAAACTACAAGAAAAAATCAGTAATTCTGGAAAAATGACAATAAATAGATGAGAACTTGCATAGAACATGTACAAAACACTTCTCCAACTGAGTTGTTCATGTAGAAAACGTATCTTAGGTCCAGGAATTCCTATATTTCGGTTTCGACCACATTAAATAGTGTATGAATCCTATGTTGTTTCCTTAAAGTACCTAGAATGGTAAATGTGTGAAATACAAGGCAGAATACACTTGAAATAGAGATATAAACACATTTAGCAGCTTTGGAAAGCCTTACACTACACTGAAATGTATCATTAAACTGTATAACATAGGTGAGAGACAATGTTCCTGAGCTTTTCAGGTTCATAACAGTGTTTAGGTAGTTGTTTGTCCATGTTCCCAATGTTTATACCTGGACAAGAAGGCCGAATGTTAGAAACTACAAGATAACATCAGTAATTCTGGGAAAATGACAATAAATAGATGAGAACTCGCATAGAACATGTACAAAACACTTCTCCAACTGAGTTGTTCCTATAGAAAAGTTATCTTAGATCCATGAATTCCTTAATTCGCGTTTAGAGCACATTAAACAGTGTATGAATCCTATGTTGTTTCCTTAAAGTACCTAGAATGGTAAATGTGTGAAATACAAGGCAGAATACACTTGAAATAGAGATATAAACACATTTAGCAGCTTTGGAAAGCCTTACACTTCACTGAAATGTATCATTAAATTCTTTTACATAGGTGAGAGACAAAATTCACGAGCTTTTCAGGTTCATAGCACTGTTTAGGTAGTTGTTTTTCCATGTTCCCAATGTTTATACCTGGACAAGAAGGCCGAATGTTAGAAACTACAGAAAACATCAGTAATTCTGGGAAAATGACAATAAATAGATGAGAACTCGCATAGAACATGTACAAAACACTTCTCCAACTGAGTTGTTCCTATAGAAAAGTTATCTTAGATCCATGAATTCCTTAATTCGCGTTTAGAGCACATTAAACAGTGTATGAATCCTATGTTGTTTCCTTAAAGTACCTAGAATGGTAAATGTGTGAAATACAAGGCAGAATACACTTGAAATAGAGATATAAACACATTTAGCAGCTTTGGAAAGCCTTACACTTCACTGAAATGTATCATTAAACTGTATAACATAGGTGAGAGACAATGTTCCTGAGCTTTTCAGGTTCATAACAGTGTTTAGGTAGTTGTTTGTCCATGTTCCCAATGGACAAGAAGGCCGAATGTTAGAAACTACAAGATAACATCAGTAATTCTGGGAAAATGACAATAAATAGATGAGAACTCGCATAGAACATGTACAAAACACTTCTCTAACTGAGTTGTTCCTATAGAAAAGTTATCTTAGATCCATGAATTCCTTAATTCGCGTTTAGAGCACATTAAACAGTGTATGAATCCTATGTTGTTTCCTTAAAGTACCTAGAATGGTAAATGTGTGAAATACAAGGCAGAATACACTTGAAATAGAGATATAAACACATTTAGCAGCTTTGGTAAGCCTTACACTTCACTGAAATGTATCATTAAACTCTTTTACATAGGTGAGAGATAAAATTCACGAGCTTTTCAGGTTCATAGCACTGTTTAGGTAGTTGTTTTTCCATGTTCCCAATGTTTATACCTGGACAAGAAGGCCGAATGTTAGAAACTACAAGAAAACATCAGTAATTCTGGGAAAATGACAATAAATAGATGAGAACTCGCATAGAACATGTACAAAACACTTCTCCAACTGAGTTGTTCCTATAGAAAAGTTATCTTAGATCCATGAATTCCTTAATTCGCGTTTAGAGCACATTAAACAGTGTATGAATCCTATGGTGTTTCCTTAAAGTACCTAGAATGGTAAATGTGTGAAATACAAGGCAGAATACACTTGAAATAGAGATATAAACACATTTAGCAGCTTTGGAAAGCCTTACGCTTCACTGAAATGTATCATTAAACTGTATAACATAGGTGAGAGACAATGTTCCTGAGCTTTTCAGGTTCATAACAGTGTTTAGCTAGTTGTTTGTCCATGTTCCCAATGTTTATACCTGGACAAGAAGGCCGAATGTTAGAAACTACAAGAAAACATCAGTAATTCTGGGAAAATGACAATAAATAGATGAGAACTCGCATAGAACATGTACAAAACACTTCTCCAACTGAGTTGTTCCTATAGAAAAGTTATCTTAGATCCATGAATTCCTTAATTCGCGTTTAGAGCACATTAAACAGTGTATGAATCCTATGTTGTTTCCTTAAAGTACCTAGAATGGTAAATGTGTGAAATACAAGGCAGAACACACTTGAAATAGAGATATAAATACATTTAGCAGCTTTGGAAAGCCTTACACTTCACTGAAATGTATCATCAAACTCTTTTACATAGGTGAGAGACAAAATTCACGAGCTTTTCAGGTTCATAGCACTGTTTAGGTAGTTGTTTGTCCATGTTCCCAATGTTTATACCTGGACAAGAAGGCTGAATGTTAGAAACTACAAGAAAAAATCAGTAATTCTGGAAAAATGACAATAAATAGATGAGAACTTGCATAGAACATGTACAAAACACTTCTCCAACTGAGTTGTTCATGTAGAAAAGGTATATTAGGTCCAGGAATTCCTAAATTTGGGTTTCGACCACATTAAACAGTGTATGAATCCTATGTTGTTTCCTTAAAGTACCTAGAATGGTAAATGTGTGAAATACAAGGCAGAATACACTTGAAATAGAGATATAAACACATTTAGCAGCTTTGCAAAGCCTTACACTTCACTGAAATGTATCATTAAACTCTTTTACATAGGTGAGAGACAAAATTCACGAGCTTTTCAGGTTCATAGCACTGTTTAGGTAGTTGTTTTTCCATGTTCCCAATGTTTATACCTGGACAAGAAGGCCGAATGTTAGAAACTACAAGAAAACATCAGTAATTCTGGGAAAATGACAATAAATAGATGAGAACTCGCATAGAACATGTACAAAACACTTCTCCAACTGAGTTGTTCCTATAGAAAAGTTATCTTAGATCCATGAATTCCTTAATTCGCGTTTAGAGCACATTAAACAGTGTATGAATCCTATGTTGTTTCCTTAAAGTACCTAGAATGGTAAATGTGTGAAATACAAGGCAGAATACACTTGAAATAGAGATATAAACACATTTAGCAGCTTTGGAAAGCCTTACACTTCACTGAAATGTATCATTAAACTCTTTTACATCGGTGAGAGACAAAATTCACGAGCTTTTCAGGTTCATAGCACTGTTTAGGTAGTTGTTTTTCCATGTTCCCAATGTTTATACCTGGACAAGAAGGCCGAATGTTAGAAACTACAAGAAAACATCAGTAATTCTGGGAAAATGACAATAAATAGATGAGAACTCGCATAGAACATGTACAAAACACTTCTCCAACTGAGTTGTTCCTATAGAAAAGTTATCTTAGATCCATGAATTCCTTAATTCGCGTTTAGAGCACATTAAACAGTGTATGAATCCTATGTTGTTTCCTTAAAGTACCTAGAATGGTAAATGTGTGAAATACAAGGCAGAATACACTTGAAATAGTGATATAAACACATTTAGCAGCTTTGGAAAGCCTTACACTACACTGAAATGTATCATTAAACTGTATAACATAGGTGAGAGACAATGTTCCTGAGCTTTTCAGGTTCATAACAGTGTTTAGGTAGTTGTTTGTCCATGTTCCCAATGTTTATACCTGGACAAGAAGGCCGAATGTTAGAAACTACAAGATAACATCAGTAATTCGGGGAAAATGACAATAAATAGATGAGAACTCGCATAGAACATGTACAAAACACTTCTCCAACTGAGTTGTTCCTATAGAAAAGTTATTTTAGATACATGAATTCCTTAATTCGCGTTTAGAGCACATTAAACAGTGTATGAATCCTATGTTGTTTCCTTAAAGTACCTAGAATGGTAAATGTGTGAAATACAAGGCAGAATACACTTGAAATAGAGATATAAACACATTTAGCAGCTTTGGAAAGCCTTACACTTCACTGAAATGTATCATTAAACTCTTTTACATAGGTGAGAGACAAAATTCACGAGCTTTTCAGGTTCATAGCACAGTTTAGGTAGTTGTTTTTCCATGTTCCCAATGTTTATACCTGGACAAGAAGGCCGAATGTTAGAAACTACAAGAAAACATCAGTAATTCTGGGAAAATGACAATAAATAGATGAGAACTCGCATAGAACATGTACAAAACACTTCTCCAACTGAGTTGTTCCTATAGAAAAGTTATCTTAGATCCATGAATTCCCTAATTCGCGTTTAGAGCACATTAAACAGTGTATGAATCCTATGTTGTTTCCTAGATGTAGCCTAGAATGGTAAATGTGTGAAATACAACGCAGAATACACTTGAAATAGAGATAAAAACACATTTAGCAGCTTTGGAAAGCCTTACAGTACACTGAAATGTATCATTAAACTGTATAACATAGGTGAGAGACAATGTTCCTGAGCTTTTCAGGTTCATAACAGTGTTTAGGTAGTTGTTTGTCCATGTTCCCAATGTTTATACCTGGACAAGAAGACCGAATGTTAGAAACTATAAGAAAACATCAGTAATTCTGGGAAAATGACAATAAATAGATGAGAACTCGCATAGAACATGTGCAAAACACTTCTCCAACTGAGTTGTTCCTATAGAAAATTTATATTAGATCCATGAATTCCTTAATTCGCGTTTAGAGCACATTAAACAGTGTATGAATCCTATGTTGTTTTATTAAAGTACCTAGAATGGTAAATGTGTGAAATACAAGGCAGAATACACTTGAAATAGAGATATAAACACATTTAGCAGCTTTGGAAAGCCTTACACTTCACTGAAATGTATCATTAAACTCTTTTACATAGGGGAGAGACAAAATTCACGAGCTTTTCAGGTTCATAGCACTGTTTAGGTAGTTGTTTTTCCATGTTCCCAATGTTTATACCTGGACAAGAAGGCTGAATGTTAGAAACTACAAGAAAAAATCAGTAATTCTGGAAAAATGACAATAAATAGATGAGAACTTGCATAGAACATGTACAAAACACTTCTCCAACTGAGTTGTTCATGTAGAAAAGGTATCTTAGGTCCAGGAATTCCTAAATTTGGGTTGCGACCACATTAAACATTGTATGAATCCTATGTTTTTTCCTTAAAGTACCTAGAATGGTAAATGTGTGAAATACAAGGCAGAATACACTTGAAATAGAGATATAAACACATTTAGCACCTTTGGAAAGCCTTACACTTCACTGAAATGTATCATCAAACTCTTTTACATAGGTGAGAGACAAAATTCACGAGCTTTTCAGGTTCATAGCACTGTTTAGGTAGTTGTTTTTCCATGTTCCCAATGTTTTTACCTAGACAAGAAGGCTGAATGTTAGAAACTACAAAAAAAAAATCAGTAATTCTGGAAAAATGACAATAAATAGATGAGAACTTGCATAGAACATGTACAAAACACTTCTCCAACTGAGTTGTTCATGTTGAAAAGGTATCTTAGGTCCAGGAATTCCTAAATTCTGGTTTAGAGCACATTAAACAGTGTATGAATCCTATGTTGTTTCCTAGATGTAGCCTAGAAGTAAATGTGTGAAATACAAGGCAGAATACACTTTAAATAGACATATAAACACATTTAGCAGCTTTGGAAAGCCTTACACTTCACTGAAATGTATCATTAAACTCTTTTACATAGGTGAAAGACAAAATTCACGAGCTTTTCAGGTTCATAGCACTGTTTAGGTAGTTGTTTTTCCACGTTCCCAATGTTTACACCTGGACAAGAAGGCTGAATGTTAGAAACTACAAGAAAAAATCAGTAATTCTGGAAAAATGACAATAAATAGATGAGAACTTGCATTGAACATGTACAAAACACTTCTCCAACTGAGTTGTTCATGTAGAAAAGGTATATTAGGTCCAGGAATTCCTAAATTTGGGTTTCGACCACATTAAACAGTGTATGAATCCTATGTTGTTTCCTTAAAGTACCTAGAATGGTAAATGTGTGAAATACAAGGCAGAATACACTTGAAATAGAGATATAAACACATTTAGCAGCTTTGCAAAGCCTTACACTTCACTGAAATGTATCATTAAACTCTTTTACATAGGTGAGAGACAAAATTCACGAGCTTTTTAGGTTCATAGCACTGTTTAGGTAGTTGTTTTTCCATGTTCCCAATGTTTATACCTGGACAAGAAGGCCGAATGTTAGAAACTACAAGAAAACATCAGTAATTCTGGGAAAATGACAATAAATAGATGAGAACTCGCATAGAACATGTACAAAACACTTCTCCAACTGAGTTGTTCCTATAGAAAAGTTATCTTAGATCCATGAATTCCTTAATTCGCGTTTAGAGCACATTAAACAGTGTATGAATCCTATGTTGTTTCCTTAAAGTACCTAGAATGGTAAATGTGTGAAATACAAGGCAGAATACACTTGAAATAGAGATATAAACACATTTAGCAGCTTTGGAAAGCCTTACACTTCACTGAAATGTATCATTAAACTCTTTTACATCGGTGAGAGACAAAATTCACGAGCTTTTCAGGTTCATAGCACTGTTTAGGTAGTTGTTTTTCCATGTTCCCAATGTTTATACCTGGACAAGAAGGTCGAATGTTAGAAACTACAAGAAAACATCAGTAATTCTGGGAAAATGACAATAAATAGATGAGAACTCGCATAGAACATGTACAAAACACTTCTCCAACTGAGTTGTTCCTATAGAAAAGTTATCTTAGATCCATGAATTCCTTAATTCGCGTTTAGAGCACATTAAACAGTGTATGAATCCTATGTTGTTTCCTTAAAGTACCTAGAATGGTAAATGTGTGAAATACAAGGCAGAATACACTTGAAATAGTGATATAAACACATTTAGCAGCTTTGGAAAGCCTTACACTACACTGAAATGTATCATTAAACTGTATAACATAGGTGAGAGACAATGTTCCTGAGCTTTTCAGGTTCATAACAGTGTTTAGGTAGTTGTTTGTCCATGTTCCCAATGTTTATACCTGGACAAGAAGGCCGAATGTTAGAAACTACAAGATAACATCAGTAATTCGGGGAAAATGACAATAAATAGATGAGAACTCGCATAGAACATGTACAAAACACTTCTCCAACTGAGTTGTTCCTATAGAAAAGTTATTTTAGATCCATGAATTCCTTAATTCGCGTTTAGAGCACATTAAACAGTGTATGAATCCTATGTTGTTTCCTTAAAGTACCTAGAATGGTAAATGTGTGAAATACAAGGCAGAATACACTTGAAATAGAGATATAAACACATTTAGCAGCTTTGGAAAGCCTTACACTTCACTGAAATGTATCATTAAACTCTTTTACATAGGTGAGAGACAAAATTCACGAGCTTTTCAGGTTCATAGCACTGTTTAGGTAGTTGTTTTTCCATGTTCCCAATGTTTATACCTGGACAAGAAGGCCGAATGTTAGAAACTACAAGAAAACATCAGTAATTCTGGGAAAATTACAATAAATAGATGAGAACTCGCATAGAACATGTACAAAACACTTCTCCAACTGAGTTGTTCCTATAGAAAAGTTATCTTAGATCCATGAATTCCTTAATTCGCGTTTAGAGCACATTAAACAGTGTATGAATCCTATGTTGTTTCCTAGATGTAGCCTAGAATGGTAAATGTGTGAAATACAACGCAGAATACACTTGAAATAGAGATAAAAACACATTTAGCAGCTTTGGAAAGCCTTACAGTACACTGAAATGTATCATTAAACTGTATAACATAGGTGAGAGACAATGTTCCTGAGCTTTTCAGGTTCATAACAGTGTTTAGGTAGTTGTTTGTCCATGTTCCCAATGTTTATACCTGGACAAGAAGACCGAATGTTAGAAACTATAAGAAAACATCAGTAATTCTGGGAAAATGACAATAAATAGATGAGAACTCGCATAGAACATGTGCAAAACACTTCTCCAACTGAGTTGTTCCTATAGAAAATTTATATTAGATCCATGAATTCCTTAATTCGCGTTTAGAGCACATTAAACAGTGTATGAATCCTATGTTGTTTTATTAAAGTACCTAGAATGGTAAATGTGTGAAATACAAGGCAGAATACACTTGAAATAGAGATATAAACACATTTAGCAGCTTTGGAAAGCCTTACACTTCACTGAAATGTATCATTAAACTCTTTTACATAGGGGAGAGACAAAATTCACGAGCTTTTCAGGTTCATAGCACTGTTTAGGTAGTTGTTTTTCCATGTTCCCAATGTTTATACCTGGACAAGAAGGCTGAATGTTAGAAACTACAAGAAAAAATCAGTAATTCTGGAAAAATGACAATAAATAGATGAGAACTTGCATAGAACATGTACAAAACACTTCTCCAACTGAGTTGTTCATGTAGAAAAGGTATCTTAGGTCCAGGAATTCCTAAATTTGGGTTGCGACCACATTAAACATTGTATGAATCCTATGTTTTTTCCTTAAAGTACCTAGAATGGTAAATGTGTGAAATTCAAGGCAGAATACACTTGAAATAGAGATAAAAACACATTTAGCAGCTTTGGAAAGCCTTACAGTACACTGAAATGTATCATTAAACTGTATAACATAGGTGAGAGACAATGTTCCTGAGCTTTTCAGGTTCATAACAGTGTTTAGGTAGTTGTTTGTCCATGTTCCCAATGTTTATACCTGGACAAGAAGACCGAATGTTAGAAACTATAAGAAAACATCAGTAATTCTGGGAAAATGACAATAAATAGATGAGTACTCGCATAGAACATGTGCAAAACACTTCTCCAACTGAGTTGTTCCTATAGAAAATTTATCTTAGATCCATGAATTCCTTAATTCGTGTTTAGAGCACATTAAACAGTGTATGAATCCTATGTTGTTTCCTAGATGTAGCCTAGAAGTAAATGTGTGAAATACAAGGCAGAATACACTTTAAATAGACATATAAACACATTTAGCAGCTTTGGAAAGCCTTACACTTCACTGAAATGTATCATTAAACTCTTTTACATAGGTGAAAGACAAAATTCACGAGCTTTTCAGGTTCATAGCACTGTTTAGGTAGTTGTTTTTCCACGTTCCCAATGTTTACACCTGGACAAGAAGGCTGAATGTTAGAAACTACAAGAAAAAATCAGTAATTCTGGAAAAATGACAATAAATAGATGAGAACTTGCATAGAACATGTACAAAACACTTCTCCAACTGATTTGTTCATGTAGAAAAGGTATCTTAGATCCAGGAATTCCTTAGTTGGTGTTTAGAGCGCATTAAACAGTGTATGAATCCTATGTTGTTTCCTTAAAGTAGCCTAGAATGGTAAATGTGTGAAATACAAGGAACAATACACTTGAAATAGAGATATAAACACATTTAGCAACTGTGGAAAGACTTACACTTCACTGAAATGTATCATTAAACTCTTTAACATAGGTGAGAGACAAAATTCACGAGCTTTTCAGGTTCATAACAGTGTTTAGGTAGTTGTTTCCCCATGTTCCCAATGTTTATACCTGGACAAGAAGGTCGAATGTTAGAAAATGCCAGAAAACATCAGTAATTCTGGGAAAATGCCAATAAATAAATGAAAACTCATATAGATCAGGTATAAAACACTTCTCCAACTGAGTTGTTCATGTAGAAAAGGTATCTTAGATCCAGGAATTCCTTAATTGGTGTTTAGAGCGCATTAAACAGTGTATGAATCCTATCTTGTTTCCTTAAAGTAGCCTAGAATGGTAAATGTGTGAAATACAAGGCAGAATACACTTGAAATAGAGATATAAACACATTTAGCAACTGTGAAAAGCCTTACACTTCATTGAAATGTATCATTAAAATCTTTTACATAGGTGAGAGACAAAATTCACGAGCTTTTCAGGTTCATAACATTGTTTCGTTAGTTGTTTGTCCATGTTCCCAATGTTTGTACCTGGATAAGAAGGCCGAATGCTAGAAACTACAAGAAAACTTCAGTAATTCTGGGAAAATGACAATAAATAGATGAGAACTTGCATAGAACATGTACAAAACACTTCTCCAACTGAGTTGTTCCTGTAGAAAAGGTATCTTAGATCCAGGAATTCCTTAATTCGCGTTCAGAGCACATTAAACAGTCTATGAATCCTATGTTGTTTCCTTAAAGTAGCCTAGAATGGTAAATATGTGAAATACAAGGCAGAATACACTTGAAATAGAGATATAAACACATTTAGCAACTGTGGAAAGCCTTACACTTCATTGAAATGTGTCATTAAACTCTTTTACATAGGTGAGAGACAAAATTCACGAGCTTTTCAGGTTCAAAGCAGTGTTTTGTTAGTTGTTTGTCCATGTTCCCAATGTTTATACCTGGATAAGAAGGCCGAATGTTAGAAACTACAAGAAAACATCAGTAATTCTGGGAAAATGACAATAAATAGATGAGAACTTGCGTAGAACATGTACAAAACATTTCTCCAACTGAGTGTTTCATGTAGAAAAGGTATCTTAGATTCAGGAATTCCTTAATTCGCCTTTAAAGCACATTAAACAGTGTTTGAATCCTTTGTTGTTTCCTTAAAGTAGCCTAGAATGGTAAATGTGTGAAATACAAGGCAGAATACAGTTGAAATAGAGATAGAAACACATTTATCAGCTTTGGAAAGCATTACACTACAATGAAATGTATCAATAAACTCTATAACATAGGTGAGAGACAATGTTCCCGAGGTTTTCAGGTTGATAACACTGTTAAGGTCGTTGTTTGTCCATGTTCCCAATGTTTATACCTGGACAAGAAGGCCGAATGTTAGAAACTACAAGAAAACATCAGTAATTCTGGGAAAATGACTATTAATAGATGAGAACTCCCATAGAACATGTATAAAACACTCTCCAACTGAGTTGTTCCTGCAGAAAAGGTATCTCAGATCCAGGAATTCCTTAATTCGCGTTTAGAGCACATTAAACAGTGTATGAATCCTATGTTTTTTCCTTAAAGTAGCCTAGAATGGTAAATGTGTGAAATACAAGGCAGAATACACTTGAAATAGAGATATAAACACATTTAGCAGCTGTTGAAAGCCTTACACTTCACTGAAATGTATCATTAAACTCTATAACATAGGTGAGAGACAATGTTCCTGAGGTTTTCAGGTTCATAACACTGGTTAGGTAGTTGTTTGTCCATATTCCCAAAGTTTATACCTGGACAAGAAGGCATAATATTAGAAACTACAAGAAAACATCAGTAATTCTGGGAAAATGACAATAAATAGATGAGAACTCATATAGACCATGTATAAAACACTTCTCCAACTGAGTTCTTCATGTAGAAAAGGTATCTTAGATCCAGGAATTCCTTAATTGGTGTTTAGAGCGCATTAAACAGTGTATGAATCCTATGTTGTTTCCTTAAAGTAGCCTAGAATGGTAAATGTGTGAAATACAAGGAACAATACACTTGAAATAGAGATATAAACACATTTAGCAACTGTGGAAAGACTTACACTTCACTGAAATGTATCATTAAACTCTTTAACATAGGTGAGAGACAAAATTAACGAGCTTTTCAGGTTCATAACAGTGTTTAGGTAGTTGTTTCCCCATGTTCCCAATGTTTATACCTGGACAAGAAGGTCGAATGTTAGAAAATGCTAGAAAACATCAGTAATTCTGGGAAAATGCCAATAAATAAATGAAAACTCATATAGATCAGGTATAAAACACTTCTCCAACTGAGTTGTTCATGTAGAAAAGGTATCTTAGATCCAGGAATTCCTTAATTCGCCTTTAGAGCACATTAAACAGTGTATGAATCCTATCTTGTTTCCTTAAAGTAGCCTAGAATGGTAAATGTGTGAAATACAAGGCAGAATACACTTGAAATAGAGATATAAACACATTTAGCAACTGTGAAAAGCCTTACACTTCATTGAAATGTATCATTAAAATCTTTTACATAGGTGAGAGACAAAATTCACGAGCTTTTCAGGTTCATAACATTGTTTCGTTAGTTGTTTGTCCATGTTCCCAATGTTTGTACCTGGATAAGAAGGCCGAATGCTAGAAACTACAAGAAAACTTCAGTAATTCTGGGAAAATGACAATAAATAGATGAGAACTTGCATAGAACATGTACAAAACACTTCTCCAACTGAGTTGTTCCTGTAGAAAAGGTATCTTAGATCCAGGAATTCCTTAATTCGCGTTCAGAGCACATTAAACAGTCTATGAATCCTATGTTGTTTCCTTAAAGTAGCCTAGAATGGTAAATATGTGAAATACAAGGCAGAATACACTTGAAATAGAGATATAAACACATTTATCAACTGTGGAAAGCCTTACACTTCATTGAAATGTGTCATTAAACTCTTTTACATAGGTGAGAGACAAAATTCACGAGCTTTTCAGGTTCAAAGCAGTGTTTTGTTAGTTGTTTGTCCATGTTCCCAATGTTTATACCTGGATAAGAAGGCCGAATGTTAGAAACTACAAGAAAACATCAGTAATTCTGGGAAAATGACAATAAATAGATGAGAACTTGCGTAGAACATGTACAAAACACTTCTCCAACTGAGTGTTTCATGTAGAAAAGGTATCTTAGATTCAGGAATTCCTTAATTCGCCTTTAAAGCACATTAAACAGTGTATGAATCCTATGTTGTTTCCTTAAAGTAGCCTAGAATGGTAAATGTGTGAAATACAAGGCAGAATACAGTTGAAATAGAGATAGAAACACATTTATCAGCTTTGGAAAGCATTACACTACAATGAAATGTATCAATAAACTCTATAACATAGGTGAGAGACAATGTTCCCGAGGTTTTCAGGTTGATAACACTGTTAAGGTCGTTGTTTGTCCATGTTCCCAATGTTTATACCTGGACAAGAAGGCCGAATGTTAGAAACTACAAGAAAACATCAGTAATTCTGGGAAAATGACTATTAATAGATGAGAACTCCCATAGAACATGTATAAAACACTCTCCAACTGAGTTGTTCCTGCAGAAAAGGTATCTCAGATCCAGGAATTCCTTAATTCGCGTTTAGAGCACATTAAACAGTGTATGAATCCTATGTTTTTTCCTTAAAGTAGCCTAGAATGGTAAATGTGTGAAATACAAGGCAGAATACACTTGAAATAGAGATATAAACACATTTAGCAGCTGTTGAAAGCCTTACACTTCACTGAAATGTATCATTAAACTCTATAACATAGGTGAGAGACAATGTTCCTGAGGTTTTCAGGTTCATAACACTGGTTAGGTAGTTGTTTGTCCATATTCCCAAAGTTTATACCTGGACAAGAAGGCATAATATTAGAAACTACAAGAAAACATCAGTAATTCTGGGAAAATGACAATAAATAGATGAGAACTCATATAGACCATGTATAAAACACTTCTCCAACTGAGTTCTTCATGTAGAAAAGGTATCTTAGATCCAGGAATTCCTTAATTGGTGTTTAGAGCGCATTAAACAGTGTATGAATCCTATGTTGTTTCCTTAAAGTAGCCTAGAATGGTAAATGTGTGAAATACAAGGAACAATACACTTGAAATAGAGATATAAACACATTTAGCAACTGTGGAAAGACTTACACTTCACTGAAATGTATCATTAAACTCTTTAACATAGGTGAGAGACAAAATTAACGAGCTTTTCAGGTTCATAACAGTGTTTAGGTAGTTGTTTCCCCATGTTCCCAATGTTTATACCTGGACAAGAAGGTCGAATGTTAGAAAATGCTAGAAAACATCAGTAATTCTGGGAAAATGCCAATAAATAAATGAAAACTCATATAGATCAGGTATAAAACACTTCTCCAACTGAGTTGTTCATGTAGAAAAGGTATCTTAGATCCAGGAATTCCTTAATTCGCCTTTAGAGCACATTAAACAGTGTATGAATCCTATCTTGTTTCCTTAAAGTAGCCTAGAATGGTAAATGTGTGAAATACAAGGCAGAATACACTTGAAATAGAGATATAAACACATTTAGCAACTGTGAAAAGCCTTACACTTCATTGAAATGTATCATTAAAATCTTTTACATAGGTGAGAGACAAAATTCACGAGCTTTTCAGGTTCATAACATTGTTTCGTTAGTTGTTTGTCCATGTTCCCAATGTTTGTACCTGGATAAGAAGGCCGAATGCTAGAAACTACAAGAAAACTTCAGTAATTCTGGGAAAATGACAATAAATAGATGAGAACTTGCATAGAACATGTACAAAACACTTCTCCAACTGAGTTGTTCCTGTAGAAAAGGTATCTTAGATCCAGGAATTCCTTAATTCGCGTTCAGAGCACATTAAACAGTGTATGAATCCTATGTTGTTTCCTTAAAGTAGCCTAGAATGGTAAATTTGTGAAATAAAGGCAGAATACACTTGAAATAGAGATATAAACACATTTAGCAGCTGTGGAAAGCCTTACACTTCACTGAAATGTATCATTAAACTCTTTTACATAGGTGAGAGACAATGTTCCCTAGCTTTTCAGGTCCATAACAGTGTTTAGTTAGTTGTTTGTCCATGTTCCCAATGTTTATACCTGGATAAGAAGGCCGAATGTTAGAAACTACAAGAAAACATCAGTCATTATAGGAAAATGACAATAAATAGATTAGAACTCGCATAGAACATGTACAAAACACTTCTCCAACTGAGTTGTTCATGTAGAAAAGGTATCTTAGATCCAGGAATTCCTTAATTCGCGTTTAGAGCACATTAAACAGTTTATGAATACTATGTTGTTTCCTTAAAGTAGCCTAGAATGGTAAATTTGTTTAATAAAGGCAGAGTACACTTGAAATAGTGATATAAACACATTTAGCAGCTGTGGAAAGCCATACACTTCACTGAAATGTATCATTAAACTCTTTTACATAGGTGAGAGACAAAATACACGAGCTTTTCAGGTTCATAACAGTGTTTAGGTAGTTGTTTCTCCATGTTCCCAATGTTTATACCTGGACAAGAAGGCCGAATGTTAGAAAATACAAGAAAACATCAATAAATCTGAGAAAATGACAATAAATAGATGAGAACTTGCATATAACATGTACAAAACACTTCTCCAACTGAGTTGTTCATGTAGAAAAGATATCTTAGGTCCAGGAATTCCTAAATTCGGGTTTAGAGCACATTAAACACTGTATGAATCCTATAATGTTTCCTTACAGTAGCCTAGAATGGTAAATGTGTGAAATACAAGGCAGAATACACTTGAAATAGAGATATAAACACATTTAGCAACTGTGGAAAGCCTTACACTTCATTGAAATGTATCATTAAACTCTTTTGCATAGGTGAGAGACAAAATTCACGAGCTTTTCAGGTTCATAACAGTGTTTAGGTAGTTGTTTCTCCATGTTCCCAATGTTTATACCTGGACAAGAAGGCCGAATGTTAGAAAATACAAGAAAACATCAGTAATTCTGAGAAAATGACAATAAATAGATGAGAACTTGCATAGAACATGAACAAAACACTTCTCCAACTGAGTTGTTCATGTAGAAAAGGTATCTTAGATCCAGGAATTCCTTAATTCGCGTTTAGAGCACATTAAAAATTGTATGAATCCTATGTTGTTTCCTTAAAGTAGCCTAGAATGGTAAATGTGTGAAATACAAGGCAGAATACACTTGAAATAGAGATATAAACACATTTAGCAACTGTGGAAAGCCTTACACTTCACTGAAAAGTATCATTAAACTCTTTTGCATAGGTGAGAGACAAAATTCACGAGCTTTTCTGGTTCATAACAGTGTTTAGTTAGTTGTTTGTCCATGTTCCCAATATTTATACATGGATAAGAAGGCCGAATGTTAGAAACTACAAAAAAACATCAGTAATTATGGGAAAATGACAATAAATAGATGAGAACTTGCATAGAACATGTACAAAACACTTCTCCAACTGAGTTGTTCCTGTAGAAAAGGTATCTTAGATCCAGGAATTCATTAATTCGCGTTTAGAGCACATTAAACAGTGTATGAATCCTATGTTGTTTCCTTAAAGTAGCCTAGAATGGTAAATGTGTGAAATACAAGGCAGAATACACTTGAAATAGAGATATAAACACGTTTAGCAGCTGTGGAAAGCCTTACACTTCATTGAAATGTATCATTAAACTCTTTTACATAGGTGAGAGACAAAATTCACGAGCTTTTCAGGTTCATAACAGTGTTTAGTTAGTTGTTTGTCCATGTTCCCAATGTTTATACATGGATAAGAAGGCCGAATGTTAGAAACTACAAAAAAACATCAGTAATTATGGGAAAATGACAATAAATAGATGAGAACTTGCATAGAACATGTACAAAACACTTCTCCAACTGATTTGTTCATGTAGAGAAGGTATCTTAGGTCCAGGAATTCCGAAATTCGGGTTTCGAGCCCTTTAAACAGTGTATGAATCCTATGTTGTTTCCTTAAAGTACCTAGTATGGTAAATGTGTGAAATACAAGGCAGAATACACTTGAAATAGAGATATAAACACATTTAGCAGCTGTGGAAAGCCTTACACTTCACTGAAATGTATCATTAAACTCTTTTACATAGGTGAGAGACAAAATTCACGAGCTTTTCAGGTTCATAACAGTGTTTACGTAGTTGTTTCTCCATGTTCCCAATGTTTATACCTGGACAAGAAGGCCGAATGTTAGAAAATACAAGAAAACATCAGTAATTCTGAGAAAATGACAAAAAATAGATGAGAACTTGCATAGAACATGAACAAAACACTTCTCCAACTGAGTTGTTCATGTAGAAAAGGTATCTTATATCCAGGAATTCCTTAATTCGCGTTTAGAGCACATTAAAAATTGTATGTATCCTATGTTGTTTCCTTAAAGTAGCCTAGAATGGTAAATGTGTGAAATACAAGGCAGAATACACTTGAAATAGAGATATAAACACATTTAGCAACTGTGGAAAGACTTACACTTCACTGAAATGTATCATTAAACTCTTTAACATAGGTGAGAAACAAAATTCACGAGCTTTTCAGGTTCATAACAGTGTTTAGGTAGTTGTTTCCCCATGTTCCCAATGTTTATACCTGGACAAGAAGACCGAATGTTAGAAAATACAAGAAAACATCAGTAATTCTGAGAAAATGACAATAAAGAGATGAGAACTTGCATAGAACATGTACAAAACACTTCTCCAACTGAGTTGTTCATGTAGAAAAGGTATCTTAGATCCAGGAATTCCTTAATTCGCGTTTAGAGCACATTAAAAATTGTATGAATCCTAAGTTGTTTCCTTAAAGTAGCCTAGAATGGTAAATGTGTGAAATACAAGGCAGAATACACTTGAAATAGAGATATAAACACATTTAGCAACTGTGGTAAGCCTTACACTTCGTTGAAATGTATCATTAAACTCTTTTACATAGGTGAGAGACAAAATTCACGAGCTTTTCTGGTTCATAACAGTGTTTAGTTAGTTGTTTGTCCATGTTCCCAATGTTTATACATGGATAAGAAGGCCGAATGTTAGAAACTACAAAAAAACATCAGTAATTATGGGAAAATGACAATAAATAGATGAGAACTTGCATAGAACATGTACAAAACACTTCTCCAACTGAGTTGTTCCTGTAGAAAAGGTATCTTAGATCCAGGAATTCATTAATTCGCGTTTAGAGCACATTAAACAGTGTATGAATCCTTTGTTGTTTCCTTAAAGTAGCCTAGAATGGTAAATGTGTGAAATACAAGGCAGAATACACTTGAAATAGAGATATAAACACATTTAGCAGCTGTGGAAAGCCTTACACTTCATTGAAATGTATCATTAAACTCTTTTGCATAGGTGAGAGACAAAATTCACGAGCTTTTCAGGTTCATAACAGTGTTTAGTTAGTTGTTTGTCCATGTTCCCAATGTTTATACCTGGATAAGAAGGCCGAATGTTAGAAACTACAAGAAAACATCAGTAATTCTTGGAAAATGACAATAAATAGATGAGAACTTGCATAGAACATGTACAAAACACTTCTACAACTGAGTTGTTCCTGTAGAAAAGGTATCTTAGGTCCAGGAATTCCTTAATTCCCGTTTAGAGCACATTAAACAGTGTATGAATCCTATTTTGTTTCCTTAAAGTACCTAGAATGGTAAATTTGTGAAAGACAAGGCAGAATACACTTGAAATAGAGATATAAACACATTTAGCAGCTGTGGAAAGCCTTACACTTCACTGAAATGTATCATTAAACTCTTTGACATAGGTGAGAGACCAAATTCACGAGCTTTTCAGGTTCATAACAGTGTTTAGGTAGTTGTTTCTCCATGTTCCCAATGTTTATACCTGGACAAGAAGGCCGAATTTTAGAAACTATAAGAAAACATCAGTAATTCTGGGAAAATGACAATAAATAGATGAGAACTTGCATAGAACATGTACAAAACACTTCTCCAACTGAGTTGTTCATGTAGAAAAGGTATGTTATATCCAGGAATTCCTTAATTCGCGTTTAGAGCACATTAAACAGTGTATGAATCCTATGTTGTTTCCTTAAAGTAGCCTAGAATGGTAAATGTGTGAAATACAAGGCAGAATACACTTGAAATAGAGATATAAACACATTTAGCAGCTGTGGAAAGCCTTACACTTCATTGAAATGTATCATTAAACTCTTTTGCATAGGTGAGAGACAAAATTCACGAGCTTTTCAGGTTCATAACAGTGTTTAGTTAGTTGTTTGTCCATGTTCCCAATGTTTATACCTGGATAAGAAGGCCGAATGTTAGAAACTTCAAGAAAACATCAGTAATTCTGGGAAAATGACAATAAATAGAGGAGAACTTGCATAGAACATGTACAAAACACTTCTCCAACTGAGTTGTTCCTGTAGAAAAGGTATCTTATATCCAGGAATTCCTTAATTCCCGTTTAGAGCACATTAAACAGTGTATGAATCCTATGTTGTTTCCTTAAAGTACCTAGAATGGTAAATGTGTGAAATACAAGGCAGAATACACTTGAAATAGAGATATAAACACATTTAGCAGCTGTGGAAAGCCTTACACTTCACTGTAATGTATCATTAAACTCTTTTACATAGGTGAGAGACAAAATTCACGAGCTTTTCAGGTTCATAACAGTGTTTAGGTAGTTGTTTCTCCATGTTCCCAATGTTTATACCTGGACAAGAAGGCCGAATGTTAGAAAATACAAGAAAACATCAGTAATTCTGAGAAAATGACAATAAATAGATGAGAACTTGCATAGAACATGTACAAAACACTTCTCCAACTGAGTTGTTCATGTAGAAAAGGTATCTTAGATCCAGGAATTCCTTAATTCGCCTTTAGAGCACATTAAACACAGTATGAATCCTATGTTGTTTCCTTATAGTAGCCTAGAATGGTAAATGTGTGAAATACAAGGCAGAATACACTTGAAATAGAGATATAAACACATTTAGCAACTGTGGAAAGCCTTACACTTCATTGAAATGTATCATTAAACTCTTTTGCATAGGTGAGAGACAAAATTCACGAGCTTTTCAGGTTCATAACAGTGTTTAGTTAGTTGTTTGTCCATGTTCCCAATGTTTATACCTGGATAAGAAGGCCGAATGTTAGAAACTACAAGAAAACATCAGTAATTCTTGGAAAATGACAATAAATAGATGAGAACTTGCATAGAACATGTACAAAACACTTCTCCAACTGAGTTGTTCCTGTAGAAAAGGTATCTTAGGTCCAGGAATTCCTTAATTCCCGTTTAGAGCACATTAAACAGTGTATGAATCCTATTTTGTTTCCTTAAAGTACCTAGAATGGTAAATTTGTGAAAGACAAGGCAGAATACACTTGAAATAGAGATATAAACACATTTAGCAGCTGTGGAAAGCCTTACACTTCACTGAAATGTATCATTAAACTCTTTTACATAGGTGAGAGACAAAATTCACGAGCTTTTCAGGTTCATAACAGTGTTTAGGTAGTTGTTTCTCCATGTTCCCAATGTTTATACCTGGACAAGAAGGCCGAATTTTAGAAACTATAAGAAAACATCAGTAATTCTGGGAAAATGACAATAAATAGATGAGAACTTGCATAGAACATGTACAAAACACTTCTCCAACTGAGTTGTTCATGTAGAAAAGGTATGTTATATCCAGGAATTCCTTAATTCGCGTTTAGAGCACATTAAACAGTGTATGAATCCTATGTTGTTTCCTTAAAGTAGCCTAGAATGGTAAATGTGTGAAATACAAGGCAGAATACACTTGAAATAGAGATATAAACACATTTAGCAGCTGTGGAAAGCCTTACACTTCATTGAAATGTATCATTAAACTCTTTTACATAGGTGAGAGACAAAATTCACGAGCTTTTCAGGTTCATAACAGTGTTTATTTAGTTGTTTGTCCATGTTCCCAATGTTTATACATGTATAAGAAGGCCGAATGTTAGAAACTACAAAAAAAAATCAGTAATTATGGGAAAATGACAATAAATAGATGAGAACTTGCATAGAACATGTACAAAACACTTCTCCAACTGAGTTGTTCCTGTAGAAAAGGTATCTTAGATCCAGGAATTCCTTAATTCGCGTTTAGAGCACATTAAACAGTGTATGAATCCTATGTTGTTTCCTTAAAGTAGCCTAGAATGGTAAATTTGTGAAAGACAAGGAAGAATACACTTGAAATAGAGATATAAACACATTTAGCAACTGTGGAAAGCCTTACACTTCATTGAAATGTATCATTAAACTCTTTTGCATAGGTGAGAGACAAAATTCACGAGCTTTTCAGGTTCATAACAGTGTTTAGTTAGTTGTTTGTCCATGTTCCCAATGTTTATACCTGGATAAGAAGGCCGAATGTTAGAAACTACAAGAAAACATCAGTAATTCTTGGAAAATGACAATAAATAGATGAGAACTTGCATAGAACATGTACAAAACACTTCTCCAACTGAGTTGTTCCTGTAGAAAAGGTATCTTAGATCCAGGAATTCCTTAATTCGCGTTTAGAGCACATTAAACAGTGTATGAATCCTATGTTGTTTCCTTAAAGTAGCCTAGAATGGTAAATTTGTGAAAGACAAGGAAGAATACACTTGAAATAGAGATATAAACACATTTAGCAACTGTGGAAAGCCTTACACTTCACTGAAATGTATCATTAAACTCTTTTACATAGGTGAGAGACAAAATTCACGAGCTTTTCAGGTTCATAACAGTGTTTAGGTAGTTGTTTCTCCATGTTCCCAATGTTTATACCTGGACAATAAGGCCGAATGTTAGAAAATACAAGAAAACATCAGTAATTCTGAGAAAATGACAATAAATAGATGAAAACTCATATAGACCAGGTATAAAACACTTCTCCAACTGAGTTGTTCATGTAGAAAAGGTATCTTAGATCCAGGAATTCCTTAATTCGCCTTTAGAGCACATTAAACACTGTATGAATCCTATGTTGTTTCCTTAAAGTACCTAGAATGGTAAATTTGTGAAAGACAAGCAGAATACACTTGAAATAGAGATATAAACACATTTAGCAGCTGTGGAAAGCCTTACACTTCACTGAAATGTATCATTAAACTCTTTTACATAGGTGAGAGACAAAATTCACGAGCTTTTCAGGTTCATAACAGTGTTTAGGTAGTTGTTTCTCCATGTTCCCAATGTTTATACCTGGACAAGAAGGCCGAATGTTAGAAAATACAAGAAAACATCAGTAATTCTGAGAAAATGACAATAAATAGATGAGAACTTGCATAGAACATGAACAAAACACTTCTCCAACTGAGTTGTTCATGTAGAAAAGGTATCTTAGATCCAG